>JAFFJZ010000040.1:1800000-1970198 GCA_018340375.1 Gonatopus flavifemur
TGCTCTAAACGTAACTCTTCAAGAATTTCTTCCTTACTGCTAAGCTAATATTCTTCGAACATAGTAACTGTTTCTTTTGGTGGAAAGCCTGTTTCCGTTGTGCTATTCTTGCTCTGATACCTCTTTCGCTTTTACCGTTTTCTGTAATTATACTTCCTAGATATTTAAATTCTTTGACTTGCTGAATTATCTCTGCATCTATTTTGATTTTCGTTCTTCTCGATGTGTTCGCTGTTGTACAAATCATGAATTTTGTTTTGTCCTTATTTATATTCATACAATATTTGTCTAGTAATATTTTTTTCATAGTGTTGAGAGTATTTTCTAACTCAGCATCACTCGTAGCTAATATAGCTGTGTCATCCGCAAATCTCAACATGCTTACATTTTCACCTTGAATCTGTAATTTCAATTGCACTTGCTCCTTCACTTCGTTCATCGCTTCTTCTATATACAAATTGAAAATCAATGGCGATAGTGAGCATCCTTGTCTCACCCCTCTTCTAATTTGTGCTTCTCCTTTTTGACCCTCTATTTCTATTATTGCGGTTTGATTCTTATATAATTCATATATTATTCTCCTATCCCTGAAATTAATTCCTACATTTTTCAAAATCGTAAACATCTTCTCCCAATCAACATTATCGAATGCTTTTTGTATATCTACAAAACCTATATACACAGACTTTTTTAACTCTAGACTTTTCTCTACTACTGTTCTCAGTGCTAATATTGCTTCTCGCGTTCCCCTATTTTTCCTAAAACCGAACTGATCTTCTGCTAATCTACTCTCTATTTTATTCTCTATTCTCCTGTATATGATTTTTGTCAGTATTTTCGAAGCATGTGAAGTTAAACTAATCGTTCTGTAGTTCTCGCATTTGTCTGCTCCTTGTTTTTTTGGAATGGCGACAATTTTATTCTTCTGGAAATCTTTCGGTATTTCGCCTATTTCGTACATATCTCTGACCAATTCAAACAGTGCGTCACGAGTTCTCTGACTGGAGGCTTTGATAAGGTCCGCACTTATGCCATCTGTTCCTGGCGCTTTATTATTTTTCAATTTTTTCAAAGCCCTGTCGAATTCTGATCTCAAAATTGAATCTCCCAATTCTTCTTCATCGACATCTTCCTCCCTCTCTAAGAATCCTATATTATCGCTTCCTTTATACAGATCTCCTAAATGATTAATCCATTGTTCTATTTTTTCCTCCGTTCTTATCAATTGTCTTCCTAGAGAATTTTTAATCTTACTGCTTCTAGATTTCATTTGTCAAAAAAATCTCTTAACAATCCTATATGCCTCATCAATTTTTCCTAAATGTAATCTCACTTCTATATCTTGACATTTCCCCTCCAACCATTGTTCTTTTGCTTTCCTTGATTCTCTGATTATTTTATTCCTCAGTGCCTTGTATGTCTGCTGGTCTTGTTCGCTACTCTTATCCTTGTATTTCCTCCTTTCATTAATTGAATCGAGAATTTCTTCCGTTATCCATGGTTCCTTAGGCTCTACTCCATCGTCCTTCAAAATTTCATCTGCACATTGCTTTATGTTCCTCTTCATATTTGTCCATCTACTCTCTATTTCCAAGTCTTTCTCTTCGCGATCCTCCAATTTTTCGTCCAACATCGCTTTGAATGCGTCCTGTGTTTTTCCTTGTTTGAGATTCTTTAAATTCCATCTTTTTTGCATTTTCCTTTTCTTCTTCAGAGCTTTGAATTTCAGAGAACATTTCATCAGCAACATATTGTGATCACTATCTATATCCGCGCCTGGATAAGTTTTACAGCTTTTCACTTGGTTTCCAAATCTTTGTTTTACTAATATGTAATCAATTTGATATCTTGCTGTATCTCCTGGCATTTTCCAAGTATAGATTCTTCTTAGATGATTTTTGAATAATGTGTTGGTAATAACAATTTTATGACTCTCACAGAATTCGATTAAACGTTGTCCTCTTTCATTTCTTTTTCCTAACGCAAAATCTCCTATTACACTGTAAAAAATATACTTCCTAAACTGCCAAAGAAGTTTGGCGGTTTTTTACACAAACTTTTTTTGTAAATTACCAAACAAAAGTTTGTAAACATTCAAAAAATTTTGTGATTTCACGAAGATTTTTGAGAATTCACAAACTTTTGTTCGGCAATTTACAAAAAGGTGCGGAAATTATTTTTCCAAACCAAGTTTGTAAATTTCCAAGCATTTTTGTTTGGAATTCAACAAATTTTTTTACAGTGTATGTTGGCCTCTTCTCCTTGCCCTACTACCGCATTCCAGTCACCTATGATCATTAAATTTTCTTCTCCCTTCATATATTCTATCACTTCTTCTATTTCATCGTACGTTTTTTCGATATCCTCCTCTGAGTATGCAGATGTGGGCATGTATACTTGGACTATAACAGTGTCTACCGGTTTTGTTCTAACTCTGACCATCATTACGCGTTCGCTATGTTGCAAATAATTTTCTATCCTAATCCCTACCCTCTTATGCATTATAATTCCCACACCTGCTTGACCATTCTTTGATCCTGTGTGAATGATTCTATAATCCCCACTCCAGAAATCCCCTTCTTGCGGCCATCTCATTTCACTAATTCCCATTACATCGAGACCCAACCTCTTCATTTCCAATTTCAAATTTTCTAATTTTCCTGTTTGTCTCAGTGATCTAACATTCCACGCTCCGACTCGAAGAATGTTCTCTTTCTTCCCTATCTTCTTTGGGTTTCTATCTTGTTTGATGAGGTTCTCTCGAGCAGCCTCCACCCGGAGATCCGAACGGGAGGCTATTTTACCTCCGGAATATTTTACCCGAGAGGACGCCATCATGTTGTTGTTGTTGCTTTCTTTTTTTCAATAAATCAAAATTCAAAATTCCAGGTTTGGAGAAAAGATTTCATTTCCTCGGGAATATTGAAAGACGTCAAGGAACGTAGTTTCCCCTTGCTTTCCCTCCGTTTCTGCCGATGTTCCTGGCGTTGGGATGATTTAGTTTCTCTCAGTTTGTATTTTCCCTCTCGAGTAGTTTATTCCACCCGAAAAAGAGACCCAAATCTGAGATACTTATCCTCCCCACCACGTAAAGGAAGCAGATACTACCAAGGATGGATAAAAAGGATATCAAGGACAGGTATCAAGAATATCCCCCTGGAAGACCCGCAATCATCCCACGGGGAGGGTAGGTATGTTTATCAGACCTTAAATATTACAAAAGAAATTTTCTCAAATTTAAATGAATTTTTTTTCCTCATACTAATTTAAACAACAACAGACACTGAAAAATAACGGTGGGAGTGATTTGGGACGACCGGATGATCTGAAAAAAAAACAAAAATAATGGCAAATTATTCCTTGTTGAAGTGGGTATCGCATGAACTAGAATCTTCTTGGTTGGTCAAAAATTGTCCGATTTGCATCCGATTTTCCATCCTCAAAAATCGATTTTTTCAAAAATAACCACCATTTTGTTATTTTTTGATGAAAAAAAAAAAAATATCCTAGTTCATACGATAGGGACTTCAATAAGGAATGATTTGCCATTTTCTTTTTAGATCATCTGGTCGCCCCAAATCACTCCCACCGTCATTTTTTGGTGTTTATTTGTTCAAATTAGTATAACGATAAAAAAAAAATTGTAATATTTAATGTCTAATAAACATACCTACAAATTTCCAAAACGATATGTCAATTTTTTCTGTGAGAAGAAAATGTTTGAGAAAAAATTTTTTCTTCAAAATCTTAACCAGAAAGACCCCTTAAAATTAATAGTATCCATCAAATTATATTTCTGACAACAAACTTATGATTCTACGCGTGAAGTTGCAGTGCTGGGAATATGAAAAATAATTAAAACGTTGACAGTTTTCATATCATGATCACCATTCCGAATACCATTTTTAGAGTGGGCTTGTAATGAATTCATACAGTGGTTTGCATTTCTACGTTCTAAAACGTAAAATTGGAGTTTTGAAACTGGGTCTCGTTATTATCACTCTTGGAACTAGCAATTTTATGCAGGATTTTTTACAATGAATTGTTTGAAAACAGGGATGTATGATGTATCATTCTTTCCAACTAACGGTTTCATTGATTTGATTTTTCGTTAATTTGGCCCTCATCCAATACCAACTGCTCTATCTTTCCCTGCTAGAAAAGACCCAGACAAAACAACCACCAATGGGGTTCGTTTTATTAGCGTAGAAATGAGGTAGAGCGGTGGATGAACAGTAGCTCGTCGGAGAAGCGACCGTTTATCCACCGGTTCTCCACCTAAATTCTGTATTGAGGCGACGAAGGCTATCGGTAGTTGTTTTATGTAGGGATTAAAACGGATTAATCTAAATTAAAATTTAATCTATTCGAATTCATCTCAATTCTTGCAATTCACGTACGGATTGTGATTTATCCTTTCCAATTCACAGCAAAAGCTAATGATCTCATTCATATTAGAATATGTGCTTTCATATTAATTCACTTTGATTCGTTCCAATTGAGTACAACGTCAAATCCTTGTGAATCCGCTATCATAAATTTATGTGAAATAACCCAGACAACACAATAGTTCAGAATGATTTTACAACACAATTCAACAAAAAATGTGTTTCACTCTGGTGCCAGAGGTTTGAGAACTGATTCGGGGGGGCTTTTGGTGTGTTGAATGTGAAATGAATATCAGATATCTTGGATTAGCCCACTTCGTATTATCTGCCATACATAATTTTCATATATAACCTATATAATTGATGAATTTTATATGTATAAAATTATAAAAAATGAGCTGATCCAACAAATCTGATGCTGTTTTCGTATTCAATGCTCATCTAAAAGTACTCCAAATCAGTTCTCAAACCTCAAGCACCGAAATGGCTGTTGACCAGTGTAATCAATACTTGAAAAATCATGAGAATTCATGAAAAATTCTTTATCATTACATGCGAGATTGCTGTGCTGTCTGGGAGCATCACTGATTCCAATTGTCCTCAATTTTGAGAAAAGAATCCTTCTCAACAGGGCCCGCTTTAAGATGATTGAATCGATTTTCCCACATCGGGCCTCGCACTTGATCGTCCGAATGAAAAAATTTTCAAAATTATATACAACTTATATAATCGTAATTTATATATCATTCGATTCAGTTTATATATAAGTTATATATAATTTATGTATGAACTGAATATGATTTTGAAAATGTTTCCGCTCGGGTGACCATTGTTTTTCCAAGCTTAATTTGGAAATATTACGTCTGTTTGCTTGTTCGGTCGCACTGTATATGTACTTGAAGACTCCGCAAGAATATCAGAAATCGATCATAAAGTCAGCCCTGCTCTTCAATTTCAAACATTAGAACAAGCAAACGCATTCAATTCGATTAATTTTTTTAAATTCATTCGAATGCCACTTTTCCAGCAGGATTTTCACTCTATAAGCAACATCAAATAAAACCTAACAAACATTCTGTGTCTAAAAGACATCTTTTAGAGATGAAATGTATTTAAAAGATTTTTTAGACACAAAATTTTCATTGGGATATTAATATACACAACAAGAATGTCTCCAAAGTATTTTAAAATATTGCCACGATATTATTGAGACATTGTAATATTGCAGCAATCTTTTGGAACATGGTTGAGATATTCTGTGCTGTATGAAATTCCGCTGGATTCAATAATCAAAGTTTCAAAACCAAAAGCTTATATTTTTCTTCTTTTGGGTACAAAGTTTATCATTTATTTCAATATTGTCAAATGGTTCATGTGAAATTTCATTTACAACTCAAAGAAAGGACCAACATCCCACACAGGACACCTAAGTTGCCTCGCCGTGGAATTAAGGGAGAAGAAAGGGATCGGTGCATACAGCGTAGTACGACGGCGAAGCAGCGCAGAGATGACAAAAAAATGTCCGCATGAAAAAACGGCCCCGACATTTCTCCGTCGGATCTACGCTGCTTCTTCGTTCTGCAACGTTGTATCCACTGTTCCCTTTCTTCTTTCTTAATTGCACGGAGGCGACGTGATTCCACCCTCCTATTAAAAATATCTGACAGAACCGGACAACATTTCGAGTCGGATCTGTCAAATTCTGTCTGACATTGCTTGGTTTTAGGGGGAGGCAATATTTTGACAGTATCAATATTTTTATAGAAAATTTCGCGAGTTTAAATTGAAATTTATAAAATAGAGATCGAAATTTTATACCAATTGTATGAAAATATCGCGTATCCCTACTTGGTTTGTACATCAGTTTAAAAACTCACGGACTGCCAAACAAAGCCAAACAGAAACTGTCAGATCCGAGTCAAAATTCTGTCTGGTCTTATCAGGAATACAAGCTAGGGACAGAAAGCGACCAAATCCTGATAGAAAATCATCTGTCCGGTTTTGGCAGACATTTGGAATAGAGAGGTGACTGTCGTATATGAGATGGATGCCAAACGTTCAATGAGCATTCAATAATTACTTAACAAACGCGTAAATATTCAAACACTCGACAAATCTCCAAATGAACATTTCTCAAACATTTAAAAATTTTGGCTCTCTTGCGAATTTCATTCAAAATGCTTAATTTCGATCAATCACAAATGTAATTTTACTTCAACTTTTCTCAAGATTGATATAAATATTTGTAATAACATTATATGTATCCATGAAGTTTATTTCATTCGGTTATTGATTATAAAAAGAACCGAATTTCATAAATTTTATTAATAATAACGTTCTTAAAAAAATCCTAATTTTAACAATTTCTCCAATAAATTTTAATTCAGATCTTTCACTGGAATCTTAATCGATAATAATTTTATTTTCCACACTGCATATTACTTATATTAAACATTTATCATGATTAATTACGTGAACATGGAGTACGCGAGCTATGTGTGCCTGTCAGAACAAATCGAGTAGTAGTCTTGCTGTACAAGCAACATAATAAGAATCTTTCTTTTATAAAGCATTTTCTTCCTTTCTGATTTAAAAAAACTGAGAAGCTCTATCGTATTTTGAATTGATCATAACTTAATCAACTTTTATCTTTGTTCCATCGATATAGCTTTGTACTTCATTTCTTCTCCTTTTTAAGAATCAGAAAGAGAGAAAGGAAAACATACTTTTCGATGAATTATCGAAATCGTTGATTGGAAACCATTGAAATTGTTCAATTCAACTGAATCAACATTCTTAATAATACTTTTTTTGTACAAGAATAGCGAGTTCATCATTACTCGGTATAGAATTTTAATGTTCGTAAGGGCAATAATATTGTACATTTTTCGAGTACACTATATTTGAATGTGTAACTTGCATAAAAAAGACAGATTTTTTAGAAGTATTGCTCTATGATATTCATTATTCTAAGATAATAACAAATAAAATACTGACCACAAGTTTACTGTGCCCCCATGATAATGTAATACGAACTACGCTTGATCCGCTTTGATCAGGTATACTATGGAATGACATTTTTTATCATAAAATATTGTATTACGTGAAAGTATTTATTTTCTAAAAATTCAAAGAGAATCTCAATTTGATCCAGGCCAAATACAGCTTACGTGTCATGAAAGTACAGTCACTGGGGACAATTATTATGAAATTATATATTATCGATGATTGCAAACAAGACAAAACAAAGAATACGCATTATTCTTTCCAATAAGCAGCAAGAAATAATGCAAGATTTTTAGTGTTTACACTATCATTGATAAACGATTCTACAATTATATAACATTATATTGATAACAATATTATTACTGTAATGTTTGTATTCGGTTATTAAAGTGTGTATATAGCAATAAATTCTAGAAATAGTTTCTTGTGGAGTTTTTAATTTCTATCTGTACCCATGTGTATATCTATATCCAATAATTGAATACAATGATATTTATAAAAATGCAAAATAAGTTTATTCAATTGATTATAATTATTCAGCAAATATAAAAATAATACACAAAATGAAGGTCATTTTTTTTAATAATTCTTTAACCTAAAATTCTTCAATAAAATCCTAAATATTGTAATACATACATCAATATCATTTCGCGTCTTTGTGTCGTAATATCCAAAAGTGAGATTTAACTTCAGCCATAGAGATTCTTTCAGAACTATTGCGTCTAATAAGCTGCAAAATATATATAGTGTGAATCAATTTGATTGAGAATTATTTCATTTCAATGATTTTTAAAAAGTACCTTTGATATAAGATCTTTTGCTCCCGGCGAAATTTCTTTTGGCCATTCCATACTCAAAGTTTGTATTTTATGATAAGTTTCTTGTTGCGAATCACTGAGAAACGGTGGATGTCCAACCAAAAATTCATAACAAAGAATCCCCAAGCACCAATGATCTACATAATAATCATATGTTTGTCCTTTCAACATTTCTGGTGGTAAATAATCCAAGGTTCCGCATAAAGTGTCTCTCCTACAATATGATACAGTATGGAAGTTTTCTCATAAAATCTCAGATAACATGTAAGCTTGCAATAAGCTCATCAGACTTGTCATCTAATTGTTTGGAGTTGCTGGTGACAATCTTGTTAACGTTGCTACGACCTTTATACCAGGTTTCAGTAAAAATCATGCCTTGTCACCAGCTTATCTTGTAACAAATTGAGATTGTTACTTTAAACAAAAATATTGTGAAATTTCTTCCTTACTTTGACGATGGTGCATGAACAGACCATCCAAAATCTGCTAATTTCACATCTCCATCGTATGTTAATAATAAATTTTCTGGTTTGATATCTCTATGAATAACATTATGCTTGTGGCAATATTCTAAGGCATCTGCCACTTGATAAGTATATTTTGATGATCTGAAAATATAACATTGAAATTATCTCAAACATGTTGAATGAGAAATGAAAATACCAACAAGTGCTCGTTGAATCGTTTATTTGGTTGACGTTGTAATTCCTTATATAATTCTCCTCTTGCTGCAAACTCTAATACCAAATATATACGTTTTGTGTCATGAAAGTAAGTGAATAATTGTAGGATATGCGGATGGCTGTGAAAAATATTTGAATGATCATTTGATTAGAAGGTGAAAAAAAAACTAACAGTTGTAAACGAGAACTTACTGTAAATGAGACTGTATTTCAATTTCACGCATAACTTGTTTTTCAACACGATTTCGAATTAGTTCACTTTTGTATAAAGTTTTCAATGCCACAATATATTCTGTTGTATGTTCTCTTGCAAGATATACACGACCAAATTTACCTCGACCCAAAGGAGCTCCAATTTCAAAATCTACTAAGCTCCATGTGTGCCTGGAAAATTGAAGAATTAAGATTTTAGTGTATAAAATGGTTCTTAAGATTCTTTAAATTTGAAATATTTCAACTTTTTTTTTTTTTTTGTAAAATTGTTTGAAATGTATTCAGAAGTTTTAATGTATTTTGTGAATTTTTGTGCAATGATTTTTATAAAATTACAAGAATCATTCTGAAAATATGTTCTCAAAGTTTTGAATCGTTTATGGGACTGAAACGAAAATGCGAACTCCCAAAATCTGATAAATTATTGGTATTTATCCTCTCAAATTAACTCCTTGGAACTTGAAACATCGTTCAAATCATGTATTGCAAGATTTTGAGTCTTCAACAGCTACGTGTTTTGTTATTTGATTATCAATTTGTTTCACTGAACAATTCAAACTTCAGCAATATTTTGAAGATGTGATACTATTTAGCAGCAATCTTCTGTATTTACATCCATAACTTTGAAGAAAATGTGCACACAAAAGCTTGTATTTCCTTGAAATAATAAGAGTTTTAAGATTGTTGAATTTGGTTAAAATGATGTTCAAAACAAATTTAATAATTATTCAGATTCAATAGTTCAGATAACAATTTCTGAAACCTCTTTCTTAACACTTGAAAATACCACAATGACACTAAAAATGGGATAATATGGTTTGCAAATTTCATTCAAGTTCATTAGAATTTATGGAATCTGTTCAATTCAAATAAAATATTTATATCAAACATATTACCCATAGTGTTGAGTAAATATTTTGCTGAAATTTGAATCGTTTGAAACAAATTAGTGCTTGAACGACACAATATTTAGCTGTCAGAGATAAAAAATTTTGCAGAACATTCTTTAGACGATGTTTTGTATTCCAAGGAGTGAATTAAAAGTGGAAAATAACGATAATTCATCAGATTAAACGATTCAAACTTCAAGAACATGAATAAACATCATGTGTTCAACGATATATACCAATGCAAGTGAGAAATTTCCTTTTTCATTACACAGATACAGATAGGATATTTGAGGTATTATTGCATTATTGCATTGGCAACATGCATAATTGCTGAAGATTGAATTGTGTACTCAAATGAATTCAAAATTACACGTGAAAACATTTGATTCCGAATTGATGAGGATATTCCAAGATAATTTTATTTTAAATTAAATATATTGTGAGGAAGATTTGTTTCGATAAGAGTTCAACTTGAACTTTGATCAATTTCTTTCCTGACACATAATAACTCGACCGTGGTTATCCCCCTCACAACTAGAGAATTGCTTGATGTAAATCGATTGGAATATAATCAGCAATTTTATGCGATCAGATTTGCTAAAAAAGTACCGAGAATGTAGTTTGAAATATTCTAGCATTTGAGTGGATTGCTATGGATGTATGGAATGCACTACCATAATCGACAAGAAACTTGAAAACCATTATCTACATTAATATTTATTTTACGTACCTTGGGCCTCGTGTTTTGACGTGCCATTCCATTTTATTAGTTACATTCTCGACGTCTTTTCTAAACTCAAGTGGTATTTTATCATAAGTTGTGGTTATTTTTTTTTTATGATCCATCACAATTGATCACAATATATGATCAATCACAGAAATGCACAGCATAAAGATGTAATTTCATGGGGCGTCGAGCATCAAGCGTCAACATTAGAAGGAAAGAGAAGAACTGTGTGACCTCTCTTTCTTTCTAATGTTGACGCTTGATGCTCGACGCCCCATGAAATTACAGCTTTAAGATGTAATTTCATGGGGCGTCGAGCATCAAGCGTCAACATTAGAAGGAAAGAGAAGAACTGTGTGATCTCTCTTTCTTTCTAATGTTGACGCTTGAGGCTCGACGCCCCATGAAATTACAGCTTTAAAGATGTAATTTCATGGGGCGTCGAGCATCAAGCGTCAACATTAGAAAGAAAGAGAGGTCACACAGTTCTTCTCTTTCCGTCTAATGTTGACGCTTGATGCTCGACGCCCCATGAAATTACATCTTAAGGTGTAATTTCATACGAGCATCAAACGTCCAGCGTCGAGCGATTTTCACATTTTCTGGGATTCAGCGTGAAAGCTAAACAGTGTTTAGCTTTGACGCCGTTCTAATCCATAATTGAGTTTCAGCATAATCCATAATTTTTTATCAATTCGTCCAAGGGTTTAATGGAATTTGCAAGTATATTCTTCCAAAAACGTTCCTCCGAAGTGATTTAATTTTTTATTTCATTAGATTTCAAGTCGATCGGTCTTTATTCGATGGACACAAAATTTTTGAAATTTTTTCATCAATTCGTCACAGGAATTGATGGAATTTGCAAGTACACTTTTTCAAAAACGTTCCTCTGAAGTGCTATTCAGTCCTCATTTCAGAAGATTCTGCATCGATCGGTCTACACAGTAAAAAAAAATTCCGTCATTGTGTAAAAAAGAAGTACGTGTCAAAATTCAAGTGTTGAATATTCAACTACGTGTCAAAATTCAAGTGTTGGATATTTAACACTTTTGTGTGTTCATTTAACACACTGATCAAATGCTGTTCGATCGATTCATTTTCAACACATTAAAATGTTATTCGAATTCAAATTAACACTTTGCGAGTGTCACTCTGGAATCAACACACGCTGAGTGTGGAGAAAAATGGTTAACATTCGCTTGTGTGTTGAATTTGACGACAAATTTTTTACTGTGTATATCTCATGGACACGAATATTTGGGTAATTTCCAATCGACTCGAACCTGTACTTGGTCGAATCCGCAAGTGCAATCTGCAAGATCAGGATTATTGATAACATGACGATGTAATGACATAAAAAATAATAATCGGATGTGAAATTTGTTTATTCACCAGAGAGATGACAAAAAAAAATGAAATGTCTCCACACAGAATCGAACCCGACCGTTCTTTCGCAAGAACCATGTCTTTTGCCGCTAGGCTATGGGGTCTTGTAATATTTCAATCCACATATTACGTCTATGAAGTAATGCAGCGAAGGAAAGAAACTGATAGTGCGTGAAATGATGAAATATCAATTTGAATGCTCAAATCTAATTATTCAGTCCATTGAGAATAATTTGCACTCAATCAATTGAATATTCAGTCTTATTATTTTGATGTTGATCAACATCTGATAATCGATGTTGATTTGATTATCCTCATTGGAATATCATAGTGATCTCTGAAAATTAATTTATCAGGGAAAATTATGGAGTTCACCGCAGGACATTTATCATAGATCCCCAAACTATCTTAGAATTTTTCAACCATCGATTGATTGACAATTCTAATGAAATTCATTGAAAAATCATCAAGATTTAAAATAATGATTAGAAATGCGTAACTATTAGAAAATTTTCATACAATACATATAGGAGTTCTTGAAAGCTTCATAATCAGTCATAAGAATTATATTCGATTTCAATTCAATTAAATGATGCTATGCATCAAATCTATATTTCATCGTGATAATTTAATGATCAGTATTGAACAGGCTCTTTAATTGAAGAAAAAACGAAAAAAATATCGAAGGGCCCCGGCCGAGGATTGCCCGGGGTACCGGGTAAGTCAGTTCGATACTGATTACAATAAAATTGTCGCTTGGAAAAGAAAAAGCGGTGAAACTTTTCGGTAAGTCGACCGCGTGGGCTTTAAACTTATTCCGATCTTGCACGGAGTTAGCCGATCGTGAAACATATTGAGAAGACAAAGACCGACGGATAGTTGGTTCTCTCTCAATTGTCCGAGCTCACTCGAAGTGAACCAACCGGTTCCGAATCACATGAATACGGGTTCCAATGTGTGCGTACACCCGGCTGGAATGGTGGGGACGAGAAATGGTCAGATGGAGAGGGTAAATCGACTCGGTCGACCAAATGCTGGCCTCACTGTTCACAAGTTTTGAATGTGCGTGGATGAGTTTCTCTGGCCAAGAACATGGCCGCCGATCACGTGATCATGCGCAATATACAAAATTTGGATATGGAGCATGGTCACGTGATCGGTCGCCGTGTTCTTGGCTGGAGAAAATCACACACGCACATTCAAAACTTGTGGACGCTCACCGACTAGAAGTGAGGTAACTGTATAAACTGTGATCAGATCGCCGTATTAGGGCCTAAGCACACAAACGCATAATCGTAAAACATAACGCATAAGAGCTTATGCAGCCAATCTTAGTACAGGCATAACGCCTTATGCGTTATGCTTTATGGTTATGCGTTTGCGTGCTTAGGCCTTTAGTTGACAACATTGCTCTCTCTCTCTCGGTAGTGTTGGGCTGGCCTCCCATGGACCGGAACTCGTTCCGGCGGAATGGAAATTGAGCCAATGCACAATTTTTTATAGATTTCTGATAGAACGCTCTAAAAGGAATTGTGAAAGCGATTGGTTTAAAGTCATTCCGCCGGAACGAATTCCGGTCCATGGGAGAGCAGCCTTATAAGACCAAATTCCCGTAAGCCCGAATTTTTCGGACTCAAGCCGAATACTCAATCTATCTTTGGTGTGTATCAGAGCTGCCAGATTGACTCCGAGTTTTTTTCTCCTATTGGTGATTCTTTGGTAATTCTTTCTAATCGAACTGCATGATATGAGAATCCATGAGAAAGAAGAGCCAATCTGGCAGCTCTGGTGTGTATCTTTGTTCATCACATCACGATGAAGAAGGACGAGCAATTAAAGCCCTCCATAGGAATTCAGCTTCAGTCCGAGAAATTCGGGCTTACGGGAATTCGCTCTTATAACCAGCGTTTCCACTTTCCCCGTTTTCTTACGGAATCACTCAATCACGCTACCTTATTAACTGGGATGACGAAAAAGAAGAAGTCAAAAGGGGGAAGTGTAGAAACACTGCTTATGACATCGTATCCTTTCTTTCTCTCTCTCTCATCTATATACGATGATCTCTCTTTGATCAATGTCTTCATTTTGCCAACCAAAATGGCGACCCACTGATTCCCCTTCCACCTATACGGAGACATTCCTCGTCTGAATTGGAGCTTTAGGCACCATCCAGAGTATTCTTAGATCCATGATCAAAACAGATCCAGATTTTGGAATTGATTGAAAAATTCTTCAATAAAACATTGAATGTCATTTATTCATCACTATAATATAGGTTTTAATGCAATTTTGGTTTGACCTGAAAAATAGTTATATTGGTTTTTCACGTTTCGGATACTTTTTCGTGGTGTTTCCATCACTTTCATAACAACGCGTCACTTTCTCTTCTGACACTCTTCCTGCAGAGTAACTTCACATACGCTTAAATTGTTTCAATACCCTCCCCGAATACTTTTCGAACCAGCTTCAGTCACTTTTCATATACGTTCCTTATACTTTTCCGTTACGTTTTCAGTTGCGCTTTATTCACTCTTATGATCCGCTTCCATTTTCACCAGGGTATCCGTAAATGTTCGAGGATCATTAGGAATGTCGAAAGTAATCGAATTTGTCCGAGAATATTAAAAAATGATCGAAAATGTGCAAAGTTATCCGAAAATGTTAAAGAATTGTCGAAAGTATCGTAAAATGATGGGAAATGATCGAAAGTAGCCAGAAATGGTTAGGAACACAAGAAGAAAAGAAAATTATGATTCGAATAAACAGGTGAGAAAAACTTGTGAAAAATCCCGAGTCAACAGTTTTAGCGACGCTATAAGGTGAGTGCGGCGTGGCATGCTGGTATGAGAAAGTTCGAGGGGGAACTTTGGCTAGGAGGCTACGTAATGTGTGCAATCCTTCTACACTTATTTCTTATTTATCTTGATTTGTTGATGGATCCATTATTATTCATCATTTCCGATTGTTTCCGGGAATCCACTTTCCTAGAATGATACATCATGCGCACCTCCATTCGATTAAAAAAAAACATCCAAAGATCTTCATCTGATGGGGAGTTAGGAAGGTCTGCACCACCTCTGACTGCTCCCAGAACAATCTTCAAGTGGTCATAATTCGGCGAAAAATTGACCGATTTTAAAAAACAAAAGACGGCTGTCTTCGGGCTAGAAATCCCCATCAAATGAGCTATCGCAAGCCCCCCCACCTCATTCAAGATTTTCGCCCCCATCGCCCCCTCCAACATTGAGGACTTCTCACCCTCCTAGTATGGTAGATTCTGTTCCCCCGTTGAATTTGAAGAACAAATTATCCCATTATTATCTCTACCCGTTCAGGAGTTATTAGGGTGTATCCAGACTTTTGCACCACCTAAGCACACAAGGCACGTCAATGTGAACGGAAGGAACGCAAACCAGCGCAGATCTCGTATACAGTTTCTACGTACCCAAATAGCAAAAGTTCCAAAAACTAGATCTCATTGAATCCTTTCGGAATTATAAAATGAACTACTGAGATGTCAGCAAAATAGAGTCCTTGGAGAATTCAATTTGCCGTTTGTCATAGTGCATACTAGTACATACTAGTAGAGTCCAAGGACCAGTGATGCCAGTATTCCCTAAAAAAATCTTCAGATTTTTTGGCATTGGTCATTTCTTTCCAAATTGAAAATATGATTGGCCGGTTGTACAAGAAATAACCAATCATCAGATGCTGAAGATTTTTCTAGGGAATACTGGCAACGCTGCGAAGGACTCTATTTTGCTGACATTTCAGTAGTTCATTTTGTAATTCCGGAAGGATTGAATGAGATCTAGTTTCTGGAACTTTTGCTATTTGGGTACGTAGAAACTGTATACGAGATCTGCGCCGGTTCACCTTCCTTCCGTTCACGTTGACGTGACTTGTGTGCTTAGGCCCTTACCCCGGGTACTCATGCTAGCGACTGTCGCGCGCGACATCATTAGAAGAAAAAAGAGATCCGAGTTAGTTGAAAACATCATCAGAAGAAAAAAGAGGAAAGATGTTTTCAACTCGGACCTCTCTTTTCTTTCGATGATCTCGCGCGCGACAGTTGCTAGCATGAGTATCCCGGGTTAAGGGCCTATTACATGCGTGCGACTATTGCATGCGGCAACCATAAGATGAAAAGAGAGGTCCCTCAGACCCCTTTTTCCTTCTCATGTGAAATATTTTGTCGCATGCGTATAATCACACCTTTAAGGGTATCCCGTAGAAGCCGAAGTTACTAGATCTCTCTACTCAAAATACTCGAAGATGACTGAATGAAATTAATTAAAACAACCAGCCAGACCTTCTGTTGATATGGAAGAAGGTCTGGCTGGTTGTTATATTCCATTCTATTGAGTCATCTTTAAGTATTTTGGGAAAAACAATCTAGTAACTTCGGCTTCTACGGGATACCCTTAGCAGCGTTGCCAGTATTCCCTAGAAAAATCTTCAGCATCTGATAATTGGTTATTTCTTGTATAACCGGCCAATCATATTTTCAATTGAGAAAGAAATGACTCATGCCAAAAAATCTGAAGATTTTTCTAGAGAATACTGGCATCACTGACCCTTAGGCCCTTAGGGTAACCTCCCATGGACTGGGATTCGTTCCGGCGGCATGACTTTAAACCAATCGCTTTCACAATTTCTTTTAGAGTGTTCTATCAGGAATCTATAAAAAATTGTGCATTCGTTCAATTTTCATTCCACCTGAACGAATTCCGGTCCATGGGAGGCCAGCCTTAAGCTTCTATTACATGCATGCGTTTGTTGCATGCGACGTTATTAGATGAAAGAAGAGGCAAACTGTTTTTCCCTAGGACTTCTCTTTTCATCTAATGATATCGCATGCGACAAACGCACGCATGTAATTTCACCTTCAGAGCATATAATACTGGACCGAGCAAAGGCTACGGAGAAGTGTGGTTAGTTTGAATTAAAGATAGAATGAGAGTTCCGACTTTTAGGCAGTGCTATCTTTGTGCAAATCTCATGGGATAAAAAGAGACACAACTGCCTGTAAGTCGGATCTCTCTCTCTCTCTCTCTCTCTCTCAATTTAACCACACTTATTTCCATTGAAATCATAGACAATGCTCGCTCCAGTAATATATGCTCTAAGCTTAGGCCGGATACTCACGCTAGCGACTGTCACGCGCGACATAATTAGAAGAAAAAAGAGGAAAGATGTTTTCAACAATTCGGATCTCTCTTTTCTTCTAATGATGTCGCATGCGACAAACGCACGCATGTAACCCAAATAGCAATAGTTCCAAAAACTAGATCTCATTGAATCCTTTCGGAATCACAAAATGAACTACTGAAATGTCAATATTGTACAATATACCCAGATAGCAAAAGCTCCGTCGGAGAATTCTATAAGAATTCTTTGAGGACACAAGAGGACCAAAACAGTTCTCATTGAATTCTCTAAAGGAGCTTTTGCTATCTGGGATATAGTATGACAAAAGGCAAATTGAATTCTCCAATGACTCTATTCTGCTGACATTTCAGTAGTTCATTTTGTGATTCCGAAAGGATTCAATGAGATCTAGTTTTTGAAACTTTTGCTATTTGGGTAATAGCTTCGTTCGTTCAAGGGTGTTCTAAGTTGCTCCAACGTGCTCCAGATATTTGTGATTGGCTCTTCTAGTTATAAACATGAATTGATTGGTTTGGTGCAAGTTGGGGCAACTTAGAACACCTTAGAACGAACGAAGCTAATAGATGCTTCACCCAGCAAATTTCGAGGCACTGAATTTTCGGGGCATCACTCCGTTACCGTATAAAAATCGAGTGACTTCAAGAATACGTTCCGAGTTCCAAGAAAATACTGATAAACGAGAGCGCACGCGAGTATAGAGAGACGCCATGTTGATCAAATGTTGATTGGATGCGGTGTATGGGCATTTACACGGCCCTTTCATTTATAATTCTGATTTAAATAAGACAAATTATTGATTATTTGGGGCAGTTTATTAAGTTCATACACAAATAAAGTGTTTTAAGTGCAGTGAGACTTACAGCCGTTAGAATGAGCGGCAGCGACATTGAGAACAGTCAATGTGAGAGGACGGGAGAAAGCAACGTAGTTGTTACCACAATGGGTGACATTTTTGCCAAAAATCATATCGAGGACAATGTCCATGATAACGAATCTAATGTTGGCCCAAATGGTGATTTTCCGCGGCAGAAGGCCAACGGAGCGATTGGCAATCTTGAAGAACTTCTCGAATCCCCCGTCATCGACAACTCCGTTCCTGTCGTAGTGAGAATTGTTTTTCCTTTTAGATCATTTACCCTTAATCTGTGTTTATGTTTTTTTTCATAAAATAATTAAAGTGTATAAATTTTGCTCATTGCTGCCATGAAATACTAAATAAATCTACTTTGTTGTATTAAACATGTGCATAATGTCAAATTAATTTAGGTCGGTTTAAATCAAATGATTATATTCCTTTGTTGAAATTTGAAATTCAATAGTGAAATAACAATTTTCAGAGCACCATGGCTAGTGATCTTTTCACAGCTGTTCAAGAAGCAGATTTTCTTGCTCAAATGGATCTTAAAACACAATTTCCTGACCTTCCAACTACAGTTATGGACAGTGCTTTGACCCACAACAGTGATTCTAGTAGCAGTGATAGTTTCAAAATCAAAAGGTATATTTCAAAACCCAGAATAGAAATCACTTTAATCATCTCTTTGATGAGCACCCAATAGACATTTCTGTTTCAGAGATATGTTTAGAGAAGAATTACAGAAAACAATGAAGTTTCAAAGTTTATGGACTGAATTACGTCAACATATACGTACTACATTCAATGCAGCTTTGGAAACTTCTCGGTCTAGCAAAGTTCTACCATTACAAGATAATGTAACATGTTTAAGTGACATGCATGACATGGTTGTTCAGTGAGTCTATATATTAATGAGTATTATATATGTTAATGCATTGAACTTGCATTTTTATTGAAATTTCATACAAAAATCTTTTTATGGTATATTTTTGCAACATAGGCTGTGTAAAAGGGACCCTCATCAACTTTTCATGAGGCTGGTCAGTCAAGCACAAGAATTTGTAGTTGAAGTGAAGGTTCGTCTCCTGGCACTTCTTCATGATCGTAGTGTAAACAATTTAGCTGAAATCTTCCTTGTTGGTTAGTAGGCTGCTAATTAAGGTATTCAAATCTTGACAATGGATTATTATTTTATTATAACAATTTATCTTTAAATAGGGTTATTGGACGATTATGATGCATTAATATTTACGGCTTCACGAATCTCTGAATTAGTCAACCCATTGAAAGAGCACTTATGTAAATTTAATCTTACTTGGAATTGTTTTATTAAAAAATTATATCAAATTTATGTATATAATGACCCATTGGTACAAAATAATTTACCACCCTTTATTGGACAGGTAAGTTAATTAATATTTTTTTAATTATTGGTAATTATCTCATGTGTTTATCATTTTATTCTCACTTGAGGAGATACCAGTGCTGTGAGATCAGCTGATTTTTTCTGTGAGGTTTTGTAAAAAGGTAAAACATAATTAAAATATCTCAATGTTACATTGAGATACTTCTATTATATTTTACCTTTGCAAAATCTTACAAAGAAAATCAGCTACTCTTACACCACTAATATCCCTTAAAGGGAATCCTGATATGATTGTTAGCTGCTTCTTTATTTTTGTTGTATTTTTTTAAAAAGATTTTGTGATAACTATACAATCATATGATAATATTTCCATTAATATCAGTTTCCATAGTTTCTTCATAATTTTTGAACAACTTCATCTAATCAAAACAGGTTTTTTTAAAATAGCTTAGAAATCGATGTTTACATGGAATGTGATTTCAACTTCTTGGGCCAAAAATCACGTTTCTCACCCTATTAAAACAATTGAGAAGGTTCAGAAAGAAACCGAGACAGAAGTGACCCACAAAACGGGAAAAAATGATTGTTTGGTAGCTGTTTTTGTACCCCTTTTCCCCGATTATTTTCGACATTTTCCAAGGCAGTTTGTATACAAGATGTTAAATACAAGATGACAATTCTAAAGTAACTCATACAAAAGTTGTCATATACTGTCAAACACAATTTCTTACAAAAAAAAGTATTAAATTCGGACGAGGAAACTCATTCCCTGCATTTTAAGCTTATCGGCATTCAAACAGCTTAACCGCCAATCGTGCTTAAGGAGTTAAGTCATTCTCCAGTTCATGCATCTCATGCTTTGTTAATTATTATCATCTTCATTCACTACATAAACTGATTTGTTTAGAATAATCAAGATAAATACAATTATTATGATATGTATTGGAGTAATAAAAAAATCATACTTTTATTTTACAGCTTAGAAAGCTTTTGCCTTTGAAAGGTACTGAATATCAAGGTCTGGTACATCGATATTTAGCTTTTGATGATGAAATGACAAGAATAGGTGAATTGTGGCCAGAAACTGAACCATGGATGGATAAATATAAGTAAGTTTTATATTGAAGTGCTTTAGTTGTTGAGAATAAATTGAGTAATTCTAGTTTGATAGGTATTTTATACGTGTATGAGATTCTTTTTCAATGTGTTTTTACCAAAAGAAAAAATTGATTCAACAAATTTCATGAAAATATCCACCTGATTCATTAAGGGTCCTTCATAAATTACGTAACATGATTATAGCTATTTCTCACCCCCTTCACTCCCCTTTGTAAGATATAAGATTTCATTGTCTCCATTTCAATTCTGAACCCATTTCTTTAGAAGAATGGTATCTGTTTTTATAGGCAGCATATTTCAGATAGATTTTTTTAATTTTATTGATTTCCCTCCATATCCATTGTTTCATAGTGCAAAATCCTCTCTTATCCGAAATAGATATTTCCAGCTCTATTCATTTTTATATGATTGACTTGAATGCATCATCAGTTTTCACTCGTCACAAATATTCAATGTCAGAAGTCGGCGTTGGACCAAAATAGACACTACACATCATGGAAAATCGAACAAAACTGTAAAACAGAGCGGAAATGCCAATTTCGATTAGGATTACAAATGGATTAGAAATTTTTAGAATCCTTGGAAATGGATAGAAATGAAATACCTATAGATGATTCATCTCATTCTCGATTGAAATCAGATTGATTTGTGTAGGAAATTCTGAATTGTGGATTACAGCTCATTCAGGGGGTATAAACTTGAACGAATATTTTTTAGACGAATTTTAGCAAGGGGCAAAATTTTGCTACGTACTTTCTGATTAACTAAACAATAAATACAAATTTGAAATCCGTAGTGATGAAGTACATTGCTAAAATTTAGTTTTGAATATGAAATTGGAACTGCAAATGATTCCTAAGAATTATGCAAACGATTATAAACATATTAACCTACAAATCTCAATAATATTCATAACTTATTTTCTCATTTGTAGAAATATGTTTTGGGCTTTATATTTATATTTAGAGCCAAATCCTAGCAGTGCAGTTTATTGCTATATATTTAAAATTTGTAATCATTACTTACTTATTTGAAAACTATGTAGCAAAATTTTGTCCATTTTCTAATGCTCCATGGTCCTTAAGAGGATACAATAGCGTTGAAATCCGTCTAAAAATTATTCAATGATGTTCATGTTCTCTGAATCCATACATTTCGATTTTTTCCAGTAGAAATGTTCCCAATTTATTTAAAATATTTCCTTTGTGTATGTTTGTTTACTTCAAAAGTATAAAGGAAGTAAAGTATGATAAAAAAACTGCTACTCTAAAAATAGAATCTGGCTCCAATTGTCTTGATATATCAAAAAACATATGAAAGAAATTGTAATATTGCTCACATTATGTTTGAAAATATTAAAAATGTTCGTACATATACTGTGTGAATCTTTAGAACAGTTATCATGAAATGGGAGCAAAAAAAGATCCAAATTATACAATGAACAGATACTGAATTTCATGACTCAATTTTACTACTTAATTTGTGGTAATCAATTTTTCAGTGCAGAACAGGCAGTTCGGATGACAAGACTGAGACAAATAAGAGAAGCTTGGGAACTTTATATGGCAACTCAAAAACTAATGGAACAGCATATATTGAGCAAGATCTCGGGTATTGAAGTGTATGTTATCAAGGGAGTTATATTTAATAAGTTATTTAAGCTAGTGCATAATTATATTGCAACTAATGTACTTTGTGTTTTAGTGATACACAAGATATAGATAGGCAACTTTCGGTGTTAGCAGATGAAGATCAAAGTATTATATCCGAAATTGATAGTAGATCTGAAAATCTTGCGAATTTAGATTTGGGTCTAGATGCTCCAAACATGCCTCCCATTATTGAAATACTCCAAATTCTGTTGGATGATTGGAATAAAGCTCAACATCAAAAATTGGCAGACATTGTTGGAGGTTTGTCTTATCCGAAGATACATGCTAATGGGCATTTCAATTCCGACTCTTCTGCTGATATGTGCGCAGCACATCAACTAGCGCACCTTGCCATAAGTTCAGTCAGGTATATTTTCCTACATTTTTATGTATATTCAAAAGAAAAAAATAACATCATTAGAATATTCTACTTCTCTTAGGGCGCATGATCAAGATACTTCTGAACATTTTGTTATACAAGAAAATAAAGGCTGTGATTGTGATTCGCATAATACTTCTTCAATTTCTTCTATGGTGAGTGTAATTGATTTGGATTATTATGGAATAATATACGAAAAATACATCCAACATTATTCATCCAATGTGTAGAATGACAAAGGTGCTATTGAAGATATTGAATTACCAGCTAATGCTGTCAATTCATTTCCATCTGTCAGTGATGGATTCATTGGTAAGTTTGAAACTTGGAATATCTGGAAGAATCGTTTTTATTTGAAATAATTAGTTGAATGGGAAATATTATTCCTCAGAAGAAACAGTGAATAATGCAGCAACTCAGGTTGAGAAAAAAATTGCGGAAACAGAGTTAGAACAGGCAAATGTCGGAAGTGAAAAGGAAGGAGATGATTTTAGTGTAACAAGTGCTGAACCACAACCATGTTCGTGTGTTTATCAACATGCTAGGGATATAGCTGAGAGAAAGAAAGAAATATTAGAGAGTCCACCTTGTCCATGTTTATTAAATTCTAAACGAAAGTGGGATATTTGTCCATGTTTGAACAAGAGTAAGTATTAGGTCCAATTTTTTTTTCTGAAATACTAATGTCCAACATTCCAGTATAATTGTGAATTTCATGTAATTTTTCATAAAATACAGCTGAGACAGATATAGCTGCGACAAATAGTTTATACAGGCCAATGTCACCTGTTGCTCCTACTACAAAAATCCAACCAGAGCCGAACAAACCATCCGTGAAAACTGGTTCAACACAATCTGCTCAAACTCAAACAAGGCATTCAACTACACAAACATTAAACACGAATCATAATCATTCTACTCATCAAGGTAAGGCTGATGATTTCTCAACTATTTTATAATTCTGAATAATTTTAATACTTGATGATCAACAGGTACGTCCCATTCACATACGCACGGACCTCTTCCGGATTTAGTGAAAAACACGAGTTCCAATCATAGGTCGCATACGCATAATAATCATGTACAGCACGCGTGTCATAAACAGGCGAACGTTGAACACATCAAAAGAGTATCATGTAATGATTGTCAGTACATATTGAGAATTCGATTTTTCATCGGTATCATGGACGTAACGGAATTTTATCATCTTATTTTCAGTAAGTTCCGGGGATGGAGATTGTTCAGATTCTGTAAGTAGTCAAGAAGACTCTTGTTCAACCAGCAGTTCAATCCAAAGGGATTCGAGTAGACATTGCGATTGTTGCTACTGTGAAGTATTTGGCCACGGAGTGGTGAGTTAATTTACATTATAATCGTACAAAAATTTGAAACCAAAACATATGTTTCACTGAACTTGATTTTTGTTTATATGTTATCAATGACCATTCTAATGTTCCGAGTTGATAAAAACGAAAAAGAGTTTATAATCTTCAAGGGGATACTAGCACCGGGGTGTTCATTATTCCAATTTGGCCAGTTTATTTGAAAAGGTGATTACTTTTATTGATTGATGAAAATGTTTTCGTTTCTAAAATTACATCATGATTGTATTATTGAGATTTAAGGGGATATCAGCGTCTATTCGGATCTCTTTTTCAATTGTATAGGCGTGTTCTTTTCTAACCAATATCCTCTGATATTTACAACGCTGGTACCCCCTCAACGCATGAAGCGAATGAATTCTGTGTAGTATAATTTACCCACTGTCACTTCGATGGTTTCTCTTTCAAATTTAATATTTTAGTAAAATATCAGATGTCACTCATAGTTCAATAATATTTGAATTGCAAATTTCATAGTTGAAATCTAAAATCTTGAAGATGCAATTGTTAGAATCATGGTGGCGTAATTGGTTAACCCGAATCCCAGTCCCTATGGGAAGTTCCAAGTTCGGTTCCTTTTTGAAGCTTTTTATGCTTGACGAACTTTAATATTCAAATCTTGGACTAGGGCCGTATCCTCTCTTCGAATATGATTATGAATCCAATACATGTCGTATAGCTTGATCAATAATGAGGGGAAATAAAAAAAGTCAACACTCTCATGGTATACAAAGTTGATCTCTCTTCATTTGATCCATACTCTGAGTAGAGAGTTGTGGTTATTGGAAACATGAATCCGTACGTGTGTTTGTATCTTCTACGTTGAGCGACATACACACATCGATTGTTTCTATTGATCGATGAAAATATTTGTGCTTCTAAAATTAAATTATGGTATTGTTTGGAAAGTATCGAATAAATTTGTTCAAACTGGGTTTCGAAAGATTTTGTGAGCCTCAAAGAATCTTTAGAAACTTCATTTGTACGAGTTTATTGAGTAGTGAAGTTGTTCGAACCTTGTCGAACCAAACTTGTTTTTTATAAAAAACATGTCTAGTTTCTATCGATTTCTATAGAACATATTCTATAGAAGCTGGGCATATTTTGTATACAAAAATTTCGGTTCGACAAGGTTCGCACGTCTCTATTTGGTAGTTTTTAAATAAACTGACCAAGACGAGATAGCTAGTGTTGGGGTGCTTAGTATCCCCTTGAAGTTTTGAAACATAAATTTCATGAGTGTACATTCCGTTTTTTCCTGAGATCAAAAATAGTATGAAGAGTTGAAAATTTTCCGATTTTTAAATTAGAGTATTTTTCAGATATAGTGTAAATCAATACAATATATTCGAGATATCAATTACTCATTGGGTTTCGGTTATTTACTTCAGTATCTATCAATTTCATGGAATACAGAAATTTAATTCATCAATTTGATATTTAAATCCCTTCAGCAATCTGTGGCGCCGGTTAGTCGAAATTATAATGAAATGCGAGAACGATTGAGACAGTTGTTAACTAAGAAAAAGGCTAAAAAGTGTAAAGCTGCTTGTAATAGTCCTCCACAAAGCCCTTCAGAGTCGTTACTATCTAACACCAATTCAGAATCTAAAACAGAATCAAGTCAGTCTGTACAAAGATCAAATACTCCGGTATTGATGATACCTCCAGTACAACAAAATCAACGTGATCAACGGGATTTGGAAGCATTATTAGAATTTATTGAGGGCAATCAAAGTGGGAAAAAAGAAAATAATAAAAAAGCTGAAAAGAAGGCGAGACAAAAACAAAGAAAGGTATATGCCCTTAATTTTTCCTGGTATATTGTTGATTTTTATGTATAGTTTATACATTTATTCTTTTTCACGTTTTTTTAGTTGGAAGAGAAATTGAAAAAGGACAGGCAAGAAGCAGAAAAGCAGAAATTGTTAGAATTACAAAAGAAGACTCCCGAAGTAACGATTACAGTCGTCGATCCTCAAAAACCAGCTTCTCAGAGGTTATTGCCGCATTGTAATTTACCGGAAGTATCTATTTTACCCACCTCGTCACCAGTATTTTCATCAACTAATAATAATGATAATCATAATAACCATAAACAGGGAAATAATAAAAGAAAGGATAAAAATGATGTTGGTAGCAATTCCAATGCCAAATCCAAAACTTCGATGTTGAGTTCAAACTCTAAAAACAAAAATATTAATGATAAAGCTGGAGTGACTAGTTCTGGCCCAGGGAATAAAGCGAGTACGAGAAATGACAAGAATGATAATAGTACAAATAGTAAATTACCGATAAATACTAATTTGAAAAATAATGTACACAATTCGATACCACAACCTATAAAAATTGAGTCTGTTGATAAACCTTTGACTAAAAAGGAAAGAAAAAAGTTGAGGAGAGAAATGAAGAGAATGGAAGAAGCCAAGGCAATGGAGATGGAAAAATGTTTACAATGTGAGAATCAACCACAAATAGTTACTATTAAAAGGGTAATGGAATCTAATGGTTCTGAACCTACGGTTACTATTACTTTGAAAGGTCAAACACCTGCGGAAGATAAAGTGTTATTCACATTGGTGAATGGTCAGACTAAAGAGCCACCTCAAAAAAAAGAATCAGAACAAAGTCACGGCGGAAAAAAGAAGAAGAATAAGGTAAATAATAATAGTAATCCCTCGCAACAAGGGAATAAATCTCAACAAAATAATCAGCAGAAGAAGCAACAAGTAAAAATGAACGAAAATAATAAAAATGTGAAGCAACTCACAAGTGATAAGACAAAAAGTGGTAAACAACCGGTAGAAGATAAAAAAATTCAGCAACAAAATTCCGGCGAAACGAAAAACATTAAAACGAAAAAAGATAAAAAAAATACTGAAAATAAAGAAAATGTCTCACAAATTCCTATTAATGTTAAGAGTAACAAAAAAGCTCAGCAATTAAATGTCAATAAAAATCAACAATCAAATATGAATAAGAAACAAAATAAAACAAATGTTGTACCGCAACAAACACCATTGTCTCAAAAATTGCAAAAGAGTCAAAACATATTGCCAAATGAAACAACCAATACTAAGAAAATAAAATATTCACCGCAAGAGAAAGTCAATCAAACGAATGCAAATAAAAATACAAAAACCGTCAATACCAATCAAGTAGATAAACCAACGAAAAATAATTCCAAGAATCAAAACAGGAACAATAATCAATCTAAAAAACTCTCAGTTGTTGAATCCCACAATTCTATCAATGAAAGAGTGAATTCTCCGTTAAGTAGTCAGTTGAAAGATATTGGATCTAATTCCAAGATTAATATCGAGAATCTCAAATTACCACCTGGCATTACAATAACAAAAGTTGATGCTCCGGCCAAACCTCTCCCTATTAAATCTGCACCGATGCCTAAAGCAACGAATTCCCCAAAACAAACGACAATTATCGCAGCTCCGATGAGCGGAGTCCAGTCGAGTTACGGAGGTACTCAAGCGGGTGGTAACGTCATTGTTGTAGATACTGGTAAACTGAAGCAGGATCTTCTACCAAAATCTATAGTAAAAGGTAATTAAGATAATAGTTAGTGTTATTTTGTTTTTACGTACCCATATTTTGTTTGTAAAATGATATTGACGGTGTGATTTTTTTTCTGGCAGATCAAGTTAAGGTTACTCAACCAGCTCAAAACAATACAAGTAACAGGAAGAAGAAGAAGAAGAAGAAGAATTCCGCAAACACCAACTCAGCAAATAATTCAACTGCGCAAAACAAAGATCTGTCTGCGAATGATCATTCTTCAGACGAGCCTGCTAGAATATTACATAATCCAGGCACCAACATGGTAACTATCAGGAATCCAGCTTTTGGTCCAATGAAAGTAACTCCAACTCAACAAGCTGCTATCATAAAAGTTTCGGAAAATGGAATGGTTACTATTAGAAGTCCAGCACTTCAACAAGCGATAAATGCAGGATTGACAACATCTGCGAAACCTGATTTTATTGTAAAAGGTGATGTTTCAAGTAAAACTCAAACAACGAACGATTCCAGTATGAAAAAAACAAATGGCATCATTTCATCGAGTCTTGCAGAATTACGTAGTAGATTAGCACCTGATTGTACGACTTTAACTGGGCTCGCGAACATTCAGATCAGTAAAGTAGCGAATGGTCATCCGATCCCGGAAAACGGAATTAATCTAAAAGGTACCAGTGTTACATTGACAAAAGTAAGGAATAACGAAACCAGCAGGGGCAAACAACAAGATGTTCAGCAGGGAAAAACTGCGACGGTCCACGAAGCGATAAATGCCTCGATGGTGGCGACAGCAGCTTCTTCTACACCGAATGGGAACAAAGGAAAGAAAAAGAAAAAACGCGGAAGTGGCACGAGACAGTGCGGTGATGCCTGGAACCTCGTTGGTGAGAAACAACAATAATCAGAACTTTAGACATGTAAATTTGCTTCTCTCATTTTTTGTTCTTTTTTTGAAATACTTGATTATGCAAGAATGAGAAGTCTGGAAAGAGAATATACTTTTCAGAAGAATTTACAGTGGACTGATGACAGTATTTATTTCAACTCAGTTTGATTTTAAAATTGGATTCATTTCACAGGAACAATTTTTATGTAGGTACTATTTGATAGCATTAAAAAAAAACCAGATTTTTATATGAAGATGTGCCAAGTACTATAAAATACTTTCGAGTAATCAATCCGTGTTATTTGCTAGTTAATTATGCATATATTATTTTGTTACGAAAATATTACGAGAGATTTATTGATGCGCTTTGATTATTTTCTATCTCCATCAGAGTGATGACAGACTATTGAATCTATCGAACTCGATATTATCGTCGGTATTGCTTATTTCTTTTTCTTTATTTTATATACTTGATTTTTAATTTTTTATTGAGATTTGGTATACTTTATACTTCATAAATAATTATTAGTTTGTATGGGTCAAAAATTAAGTATGTACATATACACGTATATTATAATTTTTCGTTTTCTTGTGATCTCGATAAAAGGCTGTGACTTGATCTTCAGTGTACAAAGATAGATCGCATAAATAAAATCGAACATAAATAAATCGAATTGTCTTCAAAATTTTATAGATCCTTGGGATGAGGAATTTGAGTGTTTATGGAACTGATGAAATTTATTGTAATAAATTTAGGTTAGGTTTTTAAATTTAAAATAAATATTCGTTTAATATTATTCTTCAAGACGTATCGCGTTTGTATTATTGAAACAAGTGTAATTGAAATGAAAAATATATACCGAGAGAAAAAGCATGCTCTAAACGCAAGAGAGTATTATTCACGCTTCTAACGCATTTGTTACGCATGAGCCCATGCTTTTTGAGTATAAGTCCCATGCCTTCTAAGCATGTTGCCATGCGTTGAAAGCATGTTATAACAACAGCGTTAGCAGCGTGAAGGGCTCCCTTGCGTTTAGGGCATGCTTTTTCTCTCGGTTTATGAAATGCAAAAAGAGAAGAAAGAATATACGTATACATATATATCTTTTTATATGTATATTGAGATTTATATTCAAATTGCATTCGGAAAAAATATTCTATTTGAAACTACTATGAGAACATGTTTATGAGAAATCATATCACGCTAACAGAAAATTGAATTTGAGAATGAATATCAAATATCACCATAACAATTTCACAATGTTACATAGTCAAACGAATATACGATTTTATTCCACATGTTGATGTGACCTCTCGCTATCATTTTTTCATAATAATTTTAAACATAATATTTTTTCTGAGTAAATCTACCAATGTCACTACACGCGTGTTGAAAGTGGTTTGAATATCAAAAGTTCAGATAAATTGAATAATTGTGATATATATCAAAGATTTCCGTTTATTCAAAAATAGATGTTGAAATTTCTAGTCAACAAATGAGTTTCTATGAAGTGTATGTTTTTTTTCTCATTAAAATTACATCTTATTTTTCATACAATAAATACAGTAATATGATTCATTTAAATCTCTTTTATGCTTTATCATTGTACTTTTGCTTTGATATCTTTATTTTCCAAATTTGTACGCATGTGAAATATTTAAGAAGAATGTAATAGATATTTTTACGCATATATATATATATTATTATAAACTTGCAATTTTGCAAAAATTCTTTTTGTGTATTTAGGCACAGTGTCTTTTGCAGAAAGTGTATTCACCCCCAAAGATATAGACCTCGAGGATGGAGAGATGGATGATGCAGAGCGCGAATTAGAAGCTTTCAAACGATTCTGCCTCCAATCGGTTCCACCCCCAAGAAAGGAGAAAGTCAACCTCAACATTAAGGACATCGTACTAAAGAAAAAATCTTCATCGTCGGCAGCTGCTGCTGCAGCCGCTGTTATAGCTGCTAATTGAATGGGAAAATGTTGTGTGTTTTTTTTAAATTTAACAATACTGCCACGACCAGTGAAATTCATAGAAAACGATGGAAGGAAACTTTCTCGAGAGTAACGACATAAACCGTTGTAAACAAGGGAGTTAGAGAAAGAAATGGAGTAATGATAATTTTGTTCTCGATTTCAATGCCAACTGTGTTTCTTTTCTAAATCCACACTGGTGTACGACCACTCATTTTATCAACACTAAAGTAATTGAGGATATGTGCGAGGCATTGTTACATTACTACAAGCCTTAGATATATACATATATATATATATATATATATATATATATATATATTCATATGTATGTATATAAATAAATGAATACATATACACATATGCAAATGTGTATATGGTATGAAGATATGAATTGTATGTATGTATGTATATTGATCATCAGTATATAGTAGTAACAAATTTTCGACAGCATATTGCTGCCAAACGCGTATTTAGACATGGATTGATCCTGGACAGGCCACGAGAATTTGTGTGTATGCATTTGCTATTTCACAGCGACACTGTATTATTATGAATAATGTAAAATTTATCAATGTCGCTGCCTATGGCCAGGTTCGTCGTTAAGAGCTTTATTCATTTAGAAAGCTCTTTCATTTCGCAAAGTTTTTCCTGTCAAATATATATATATATATATATATAATATATAATTATACAGAACGTTTTTCCTCTTTTTTTTCTTTTTTTCAATAAAAGCAGATGAGCATTTTTACGTAATGGAATTATCTTTCCACATGAGTTCCTTATATCCTTGTTGTAAATAAGACTTAGAAACATGTGTTCTTATTGTGTAATGAAATAAAATATTTACTTATTTTAGATTTTCACTTATGTTTTTTAATGAATTATTTTTATTCATCCTCTCCGTTGTGGTGGAGTGGTTTTAGTTTTATTTCCATTTTCGTTATAAAAGTATTAATTTTGCATGTTGATTTGAGAAAATGAGATTGAATTTGGAAATATCCTAATAGAAAAAATTGATCTGGATTCTTTTGAATATTGTCAAAATCAAAGTTGAAGACAATATTAATTCCTAATCCATGAATTCCATAATGTCTCAACAGAATTCTGTATATTTCCAGAAAATCCATCATTTTCCTAGTGGAAATCAATCTTATATGAATTATATATGTACCGTATGTAAAAATTGATAGATTCGGATAAAAACTCGAAAATGGATGCAAAAATAGGATCGAAACGAATAAAATTGGATTGCATTTCTATCCGTTTCGATCCCATTTTCGTATCCATTTCAAGTTTTTATCCGAATTCATCCGACATCTGCACCAGCCCTGGTAGACCACGGCGATGATCGCTTTGTGCGTTTTGGCGAGGTTGGGGCGATGATAGAGTGAGGATGGTAAAATGAGAATTTCTACGCGTTGAGTTGAGGTAGGAGGAAAAACAAAAAAGATTCGGAAACTAGGGGCCTTCATTTATCGATTGAGATATATATGAAGGGAAAGTTCGTTTATTAAAGTGGTAGTTGGATCGATTGAGATGAATGATGTTTTGGAGAAATCTCGGCACGATCGTACGCTGAACGTGGAAGGTAGTAGGAGGCGGAACTCGGACTGAGAATGGAGAGAGAATAGAGGGAGAAGACGCCACGCCCACAAGAACCCTCGCTCGGTGATGCTTCGGCGACGTTGAGGCGAGGGTAAAGCATGTCTATCATCGCCATGGTGATATTGGTGATGGAACGACGAGGATGAACACATTTATCGACTTTCGTCCCGCTTCCCTATCTTCCACTCGCTTCGGACGGTGAAAATTGACAAATATTTATTTATTCAATCGAGATTGAGTGCTCGAAACTTCTGAAATTCATAATCAACGTCGACCATCGCCACGGTGATGGAGCGGCGATGGTACCCCTGGCGGAAATGTTACACCGTGTAAACACCGTGATTTTTGAGTGTAGTTTTGAATTTTTTACACCATATTTTACACCCAAAGTACACCGAGAGCAGTCTCACTCAATTTACACCAAGAAACAACCTCCAGCATTCTATGGTTGTGTACCGATACACCGAGTTCCCACCGAATTGACACTCTATTTTCACTGAGAATACACTGAAAGCTTTGCCACTCTGGGTACACCAGAAAACTACCCAACCAATCCCCAGTTGGAATACGGATATACCGAATTTCTACCGAATGCACACCAAATTTACACTCACGGTACACCAAGAGCAGTCTCACCCAATTTACACCGAGAAACAACCTCCTGCATTCTATGGTTGGATACCGATACACCGAGTTCCCACCGAATTAACACTCTATTTTCACTGGAAATACACCGAAAGCTTTGCCACTCTGGGTACACCAAAGGAACGCCCAACCAATTTCCAGTCGAAATACGTATACACCGAATTTTTACCGAATGCACGCCAAATTTACACTCACGGTACTGTGGGTGTAAATTCGGTGTGAATCCGGTAGAACTTCGGTGCAACCGAATGCCGACTGGAGATTCGTTGGGTGGTTTCTCGGCGTACCCCGAGTTAGACGGGTTCAGGCGTTTTTCTTTCAGTAAAAATCCAGTGTTATTTGATGGAAAGCCGGTGTATCGGTTCCAATCCAGTGGACACCCCAAGTAGCACGAGGACATTTCAAATATTCTGCGTTCATTCCGTGATCATGTATAGAATATGCAGATGAGACTGTTTTGGATAAATTCGAAAAATATGTTCTGAGAATGTGCAAAGAATATACTTATCCAAAACAGTCTCATTCGAAGATTCTAAGAATGTTCATAAAACATGCTCAGAACTTCCAAGAACCTTCTCAGCATTTCTAACCTGTTGTGCTACTTGGGACTCGATGTCCGGTATCCGACCACAAAATACTGGAGGTTGTTTCTTGGTGTGAATCGGATGAGATAGCTCTCGGCATAATGTGAGTGGAAATTCGGTGTGAATTCGGTGACCTATGTTTCGATACTCGATATGGATCGAGTACAGATGTTTTCCGGTGTAAACAAAGTGGAATTATGGTGTATAGTCTTTATTTTTCCGATTTCTTGTTGATGTACGATGAGTTGATATTGAGTGTGGATTGGGTGTTGATTCAGTGGGATTTCGGTGTACCTGTGTTTTGAATAATCTGTGTCTGCACAGATCTGTTGTCGTGAACCACGTGAACTTCTGAAATTCATAATCAACGCCGACCATCGCCATGGTGGTGGAACGGCGATGGTACGGCGGGGATGAACACATTTATTGATTTTAGCTCATTTTTCGACTTGCGTCTCGTCTCCCTGGTAGTGACACGCACTCAAAGGGTGATAATTAACGAATATGTATTTATTCAATCGAGATTGAGTGTTTGGAACTTCTGAAATTCACGCACAACGCGGACCATCGCCATGGTGGTGGAACGGCGATGGTACGGCGAGGATGAACACATTTATTGATTTTAGCTCATTTTTCGAGCTTCGTCTTGCCCCGCTGGTATTCACAAACATTCAAAGGGTGATAATTGAAAAATATTTATTTCATCAATCGAGATTGAGTGCTCGGAACTTCTGGAATTCATAATCAACGCCGACCATCGCCATGCTGATGGAACGGCGATGGTACGGCGAGTATAAACACATTTATCGATTTTAGCTCATTTTCCGTCCTTCGTCTCGTCTCCCTGGTATTCACACACACTCAAAGGGTGATAATTAACAAATATTTATTTATTCAATCGAGATTGAGTGCTCGGAACTTCTGAAGTTCATAATCAACGCCGACCATCGCCATGGTGGTGGAACGGCGATGGTACGGCGGGAATGACCACATTTATTGATTTTCAGTTCATATCTCGACTTTCGTCCCGCTTCCCTATCTTCCATTCGCATCGGACGGTGAAAATTAACAAATATTTATTTATTCCATCGAGATTGAGCGCTCGAGACTTCTGGAATTCATGATCAACGCTGACCATCGCCATGGTGATGGAACGGCGATGGTACGGCGATGATGGACACATTTATCGATTTTAGCTCATTTTTCGACCTTCGTCTCGCCCCCCTGGTATTCAAAAACACTCAAAGGGTTATAATTGAAAAATATTTATTTAATCAATCGAGATTGAGTGCTCGAAACTCCAGGAATTCATGATCAACGCTGACCATCGCCATGGTGATGGAACGGCGATGGTACGGCGAGGATGGACACATTTATCGATTCTAGCTCATTCTTCGACCTTCGTCTCGTCTCCCTGGTAATCACACGCACTCAAAGGTTGATAATTAACGAATATGTGTTTATTCAATCGAGATTGAGTGCTCGGAACTTCTGAAATTCATGCACAACGCCGACTATCGCCAAACTGATGAAACGGCGATCGTACGGGGAGTATGAACACATTTATCGATTTTAGCTCATTTTCCGACCTCCGTCTCGTCTCCCTGGTATTGCGACACACTCAAAGGGTGATAATTAACAAATATTCATTCATCCAATCGAGATTGAGTGCTCGGATCTTCTGAAATTCATACACAACGCCGACCATCAGCATGGTGATGGAACCGCGATGGTACGGCGAGGATGAACACATTCATAGATCATCACCCTTTGAGTGTGTGAATACCAGGGAGATGAGACGAAGGTCGAAAAATGCGCTCGAACACGGAGAGAAAAAATTTGCTGACGCAGCAAATCGAGGTATTATATATAGAATAGCAAATTTTTTTGCTGACCTAGCTAAAAATTTGCTACAACAGCAATCGTGTTAGGTACGACAGCAGTTTTTTAGCTGTGGCAGCAAAAAATGTTTGCTCCGCCAGCAAATTTTCAGTATTATATACAGAATAGCAAACAAATTTTGCTGGGATAGCAAACATTTTTTGCTGCCACAGCTAAAAATTCGCTGTCGCAGCTAACAAGATTGCTGGAACAGCAAATAGTTTGGACTTGCTTATTCTGGTACCCGTCTGGACTTGCTTACTCTGGTACCCGTCTGGACTTGCTTACTCTGGTTGGAAGAATCCATTGAATTTAATAAGTTGAATTTCATGGGATTTGGTCAGAACATTGTACAAAATTCAATCAGATTTGGCAAGATTCAATCAGAATCACATTGAAAAAATGCATGCATCTGATTAAATCTTATTGAAAAAAGTTGAATAGGATTTGGTCAGAATATTGTACAGGATTCAATGGGGTTTTGGCAAGAATCAATGGATTTTTCTAACCAGGGTGGAATTCTCAATAGAAAGTAGTATGAAAATTCCGAATGTGTAGAATAAGATTATTTAAGAGAATTCAATCTGAAACATTTCTCCAGATACGTGCTATTTATTTAGTATTTTGAAAACATCCATGGCCTTTCACGTTATTAGGAATAGGAACTTTATGTTACTAGGGATGGAAACAATTTGTTAGGTTTTTTAAAGAAATACTTGGAATATTCATTAACATTTCATCGATTTATTTGATTCACAATAGTAAAATGATTAATAAAATTAAATAATTGTATCATTCAGCATTATAGCCCTAGTTAAAACCATAAGTAAAAATTATATGGGCCCTATATAGTTTTCCCACATATTTAGTTAGTTGCAAGCTAATTTCGAAACACACTGTCTAGCTTGCGCTCACACGCGGAAAAATGAATCACACATCATTTGGATAGCAAAAAATTAGTTGTGGTAGCCACATCTATTGCGACAATAGCTAAAATTAAGCTGTTACAGCAACATCCCATAAAACAAAAAACACTATTCAAATACATTCAAACAGGATTATTTGAAGTGTATTCACATTTCATATTTGATGCATTGAAATTCTATTTGAAATATACGAAATGTATTAGAAAAACATTTATATTTTTCGAAAAAGGATTCAAAATACTTTTCGTGCTGAAAAATGCATTTCAAAAGCTTTCTTTTTTTATATGGGATGTTTCGCTATCTAAATATCACCCACATAAATTAGTTATCCAAACTCGGTTTTAGTTTATAGTGAATAACGGTCATAGTGAATTATTGATTCTGACAGATATTTATAATAATTCTTTCAATTTTATATCAGTTCCGTGATTGAGTTTTGTTCATTCATTGAAATTAACCATACAATTTTTTCATAAATTATGAAAGAGGACTTATCGAAAAGTCCAGTTAGGATACATATGACTTCAATATTTACTCAGACAGCACAACAGTTCGTAATATATTCATCAGCAATTCGGATTCGAAAGATCTTTATGAATTCTCATACTTCCAAATGTATTCATTACGAACTCATCCTGAATTGTTGTGCCGTCTGGGTAGTTATCACAAAATTATTCCTGTAAAGTGCTCCGAAACAAAACAGCGAATGAAAAGAAGTAGAGACAGGAGAGTTTACTGTGAATTTTTTTAAGAAAATAATTGAAGGAGAAAATTGTGCTTATATCACCTGTGACATAATAAATGATGCCGTCAAGGACGGGAGCAAGGGTATAATTATCGTCGGAAAGAGGTTCCATGATTTCGTCTAGTTCCCAATCTTTATATTTCCAATTTTCGTCCAACTTCGCTTTCAGAGATTTCAGTCTTTGAAATGGTACAATTACCATGTTTTGGGGGTTTCAAAACACCGTATAATGATAAAACCTTGTACAGGTGCAAAAACGTAGAACAATTCGGATGATCATTAGATCCTGCGGCTTGTCTTATAGTTCCAAAAAATTTCTGTAGCACAAAATAAAACAAATTAAATTACTCTGGCATATGAAATCTAGTTCAAACACTTAATGCAAGACATCAATTAGTATCACCTTTTTGAACATATCTCAAAATCAAAATCAACGAATCACATTATTTGTGGAGTTAGTATTCTTTCAAATTTCTGATTAAAATGATCACTCACTTCCAAATTATCTAGATTCACTTTTCTAGTGAGTAAGTATTTGAACTGAAATTTTTCAAGTAAATATATACATAAATCCATGCTTGATTTGAGAGAAATTTTCAATCCATCCGCGGTTTCTTGTGAAAGATATTCTTCTTTAGGTATATCTCCCTTACGAACAGCAGTTTCCCATTCGATCAACCATTGAAGAGCATTTTCCAAAATCTGTAAACATGACTGAATAAAATATCATCATTGCTGCAATTTCAAATTTGTATCTTCTCTTCAATTATCCACTCAACTATAAAATTTACTCTTTTCAGATCGATTTCCAAAAATGCAAGAGATACGAATGAAAATAGATGAAAAATGATGTCCGTAGAGGAAATTTTGTAATGAAAATTAATATATTTATATCGTAGCCGTAGGATATACTTGATTGTGGCGGAAAGAACCATGATTATGCGACAGATTACCACAACTCTTCTTGTAGTCAATATACGGTGTAATGAGAAAATATATATTTATAGTTCCTATCATCATAATCGGGTATATACCACGGGTACAATACTTTGTCTAATAATCTTGGATATAAACTTTTCTCTGCGTACGAAGTGGTGGTGGTCAGATTGGTGTATTGATATATGTTTGAGTACATCTCATACAAGACACCGAAGTCGCATTTCCGTGGAATTCAGGGAGAAAGAAAGGGATCGGTGGAAACAGCATGATACGACGGAGATGCAGCGGAGAGGCAACGGAGAAATGTCCGCCCGAAAAAACGGCCCGGACATTTCTCCATCGCCTCTACGCTGCAGCGCACTGCTTCTCTGGCGTGCCACGTTATATCCACCGCTCCCTTAATCCTACGGAGGTGCGGCGTTCATCGGCAACTGTCCTGTATGGGATATACAACCAGATTTCCTTATGGAAATGGAGCGTATGCAGCGATCTGGAAGTGGAATCAAAAAGTTATCTCAGCCCTGAATTACAATTTAGGAGGGAATTGAAGCGTTTTCACGCTTTACTTGGTTCAATCCCTGCTCCCTCGAATTCCGATTTTTTGTCACATACATGAAGTATTTGATGCGATCTGGTTGATACGTCAAATTCCAAAATTAACAGAACTATTGTATTATTATTATGATCATATCAAACTACCCTACAAGCACACTCATTGCAAACACATATCAGATACATTTCAATCACGTAATTTCAATTAACTCATTACACATGCATATTTGTTGTAAACTTTTCAAACCTCACTAAATATGCTTGAGCGATTTTAAGGGAAAACTGGAATAGTTGAATTTTTTATTGTCACAAAATTTTCGAATAATTTTGTTCTTAGAGTAATTCATCTGAAACGGAATAATCACTTTGAAATCCTGAGAGTGTGGAGGACGCCTTCATTTGTCATTTGGCGATTGAGGGCATCAAAAATGTCATTGATTCTTTTACAAAAGATTATGGTACTCTCGCATCCTTTGAACATGTCAGGTTTGTGATGCAAGTGAAACCTCAATCCATCAGCCACAGAATTGCTGAAAATCTGAATAAATATGTAGAAAAACATAGATAACAATACAATGCATATAATATAAAGCTAAATGAAAAGTTGTACATATTTTACCTGCGTTGCAAGCCTTACACGCATTTTGGACATATTGTTTAGACCAATATGTCGGTTTGATAATTTTGGGCATACTCTTGCACTTCCCATATGCGAAGAATCAATATTGAATAATAATTGAAAATATCGCCATTCAATATAATCATCCGTGGATTTTAGCTATGAATAAGATATTCCAATTATTAGCTACATCAATCAACTATGTAAATTTCCTGCTGAAAATTACGGAAAGATACAGACAAAAACTATAATAAAGCGAAAAAGAACAGCATTCAATTTCTTCCTGGTTTTATCCATATTTCCCCGACAATTTCAACAGGGAAGTGAATTCATACTCTTAATGTTTACGGAACAAATTTATGAAGGAATGTTAATCTTGGCAGTAAAAAAAATGTTTTATCAATCATACTAATAACATAATGTGTCCACACGCATCAGTTGTTACTTAATTACTGTAAGTTCCATATGGAATTGATTTCAGTAGGTTTTCATGATTCTTGTTGTTATTTTTTGTACAAAATTTGTGTGATTATCAGCATGCATAATGGAGAAGTTAAATTATCTCTCACTTACTCTCAATCGGCCTTTTTCGTATAAACGATCCCGTATGTTTTTGACGAGGTGTGGGATATCACTGAATAGAAATACCTTTCTATCATCGTCTAAAGGATGTGAGAACCAAGTTTTTATATTTTCTGCTTTAACGTCACAACCTAGGATTTTCCGCATTTTATTATTCGCTCTGGCTCCATCTCCAATTACACCATGAATCTTCGCCCCTGTTTTTTCTAAATAAATGATTGCTTGAATGACTAATTTTGCTAATTCTTCGCCAGGAACGGGTCTATCTAAAGCAAATGTTGCCACAGTTTGAGTCTGATTGCTTGCAAGGGGTTGGAACATCATGACCTATCCATAGGTCGCGAGGTTATCAGTACTTGTAGGTTGATCGTCACCAAAATCTGTAATCCCGGTGTAAGTTAAATTTTTTGAATTCACAATAATGGATTTTCTGAGATATATCTCATCTAATACGAGGACCCCATGCCGTTGCATTTTTGTCTTCTTTTGGAAATATTTTTCTAGAATTTGTGCGAATTCTCCATCAAAACCACATTTTATATCTATACGGCTTAAATAGCTTCGTATTGTTCTTGTACAAGGGAGAGGAAAAATCTCATTTGTTCTTAGAAATTCATAATAAGAAGATGAACGCATCTTTAAGAGCATGCACAACATGATCCACTCCGTGGAATATCTACGACCATATGAAGTTTCACTCTTTGCGGCTGCAATGATCTCTTTCATTACCGTCTTTTGATTTATCGGGACATTCCAAGTTTCAAATGTCTTATCCACAGTGTCCTCTTTCAGAGCAATCAATTCGTTTCGTTTTGCTTCTAGCGACCTTAACAATAGATCATTCCGTATTTTAGCTCGATATTTTGGAATGTTTTGACGTTTCATTTTTTTCTGCAAAGCTTTAACATGAATATAATTGGGACAGTCTGGTTGCACACGCACACGATGAATTTTATGATTTGCTTGAAGTCTTCTTTGTTTTTGAAGGATAATTTCTCGAAAATTCACACAGCGATTGCATCGTTTACTTTTTGTTACCCAATAACATTCAGAATGATGCCATACATTCAAAATATCCTTGAAATGTACCTCCGGCTGAATCAATTTAACATCAATATTTCCCAAACCGCAACATAAATTCATTGCTGCAAACTCAGAAAGAAAATCCGGAATCATGGAAGAATGGATCAATTCCGGAGGTAATCCTGCTATTTGATTATCAATCAACTTATTATACACAAAATATTTCAATTCCTTTGCAGAATTCAAGGAAACATGTTTAATAGTTATTGGTGTCATCATTTCAGCTATTTTGACAACTCGTACATAAGAAAAAACTGTACATTTTTCTTCATTTTCTGACAGTACAGTTACATTCCATGACTTGGGTAAAATATTATTATTTTGTATAAGATCGTATCCTGGTACAGCTTGATCTCATGTGAGAAATCTGTCAATATTGTCTGAAATTGTATAAGAATTAATTACCTCAACTATGTTCGCAATCTTGAATATCTTTTTTGATGATTGAACACTCATTGGTTACAATAGTAGTTATACGGGGATTTCTGTTCGTCGAGAAAAAATTGATCAATTCATTCCAAAATTGGGAATATATACGCAATATTGACGTGATCACTAAACTTTAATTGGAATATGTTTGAAATAATTATTTTTCAGAGCTTTGAAAATGTCTTCAACTATGTTTATAAGATCAAGTGTTCCATTCTCAAATTTGTATATTTTTAATTTATTAATTTTTGGGGAAACATGTCATAACATTATGATTGAAGTGGATAAATGACTAATGTTCCATGAAATATGTCGATGAATTTGAAATCGTTTATGGAAACAGGATCTGAACTGCGGTTGGAAGAATATGGTGTTTCGTGAGTACTACTGCCGCCGAATTTACATTTCCAAATGAAACGTATATTTGGAAACGATATTGAGAAGTCATCAACTTTTATATCATTAGATATGCCAATTTTTTTATCATCAATTCAATTCATAAAAAAAAAATTTTTTTCCAATTTGAATCTTCGATTTTTGAACCTTCACAATCCAACAGGATCATTAAGTTATGAAAAAATTATCATCGGAATAAACCATGTACCCTATTCTATTAACATCTTCTCCAGAATATCCTCAAAATATTCCCAAATAATATAACAAAAAAAAATATTGCCAACTGCATGAAAATATTTTAAGAGTCTAGTAGAAATTCTCTGGAGTACAATATTTTGATAAGGCGTTTCAGAAAATTACGTGAAAAAATCCGAAGACTGTGTTCACTAATTATTGTACAGAAATTTTAGAATCTTATCATACCTTTTTCTGTTGAACTTTCTAACGTTGAATCCTCTTCACATATATTTACATCTACATCATTTGTTAATGTAGTTTGTGTATTGATATTATTAATGTGAGTATTGTTATTCAAGGTTTCCTTATTCATATTTCGAACCAAATGATATTGTTCATCCTCTATCTCCATGACTTCAACTGTTGGTTGAACAATATTCTCTTGAGATGAATTTCCATTTAAAACAGGATAATGACTGATATCCATATTTTGATCTACAAAAATAACGATAAAATAAGAAACAATTGGTGATTCCGACATTTGTGCAAATTTTGCAAACTTAATAAGTAGGAACAGGACACAAGTATTCGAATTGGCACAATTTGCAAAATTTGCACCAATGTCGGAAGCGTCCTATATTTGAAATTGAATGCCCAAATCAAATACAGCGTACATTCAAAATTTGATTCTCCATATCAACACAAACCTTTTGGCTGGGATAATTGATATATGAAATCCAATTCTTCATCATAAAAAACACTAGGAATTGAACCTTCACGTAGACGAGGTCTTAGATTGTTTGAATTTGGCGCTCAACGTCTAACAGCTGTGCAATGTGAACGGACCCTATGATTCTACTACTGCATTGTATGGATGGCGCCCAGTGATGCCAGGAAAAACGGTGTGGACCGAAAAATCAGCCCCTCCATTATTCACACAATGACACGTTCGTATACGTGTGACTCGCATGTATACGAAAGTTTCATCGTGTACACGGTAGAGGGGCTGATTTTTCGGTCCACACCGTCTTTCCTGGCATCACTGATGGCGCCACTTAACCGGCGTGGTGTTTTTCGGCATCATTTGTAACGCGTCATTCCTGTTTCGGGTCTCGACATGTAGAGTCGTATTTTATCCTGTAGAAAACTTTCTTTCAATAAATCCTTTTTAACTCAACAGGTTATGGGCCCAGTCACGGTATAAGAAAGTGTCGCGTTCTCTGTGGGTTTTTTTTTGTTGTACATAGTAACGAGTAGAAATTCGACAACGTTGTTTTTTTTTAAATCAGTGAAAAAAAACAACAAATTTAGTTTCAAAGATGAACTCGATGAGTACGGTTCGAACAGAGACGCTAAACAAAGAAAACTTTGACACGTGGAAAATACAGATCGAGGCCCTACTAATTAAGAACGACGCATGGAACTATGTCAACGGTACAACTGCGAAGCCGGAACTCATGGCAAATGATGCTGCCTCAGCAGCTGCAGTGAAAGCGTGGACCGATGCCGATAACAGGGCGAAATCAAATTTAATTCTTTCAATCAATCCTTCAGAATTGAAGCAGGTAAAAGGATGTACAACTTCACGCGAAGTGTGGCTCAAATTGGAGAGCATTTACCAGTCCAAAGGACCTGCTAGAAAAGCTGCGTTATTGAAGCAATTAATGTTGAAAAAAATGAACGGAGGGGATGACGTACGCGAGCATACCAGAATGTTCTTCGATGTCGTGGACAAATTACAAGAAATGGAAATTGAGATCAACAATGACCTATTAACCGTTATGCTATTATATAGCTTACCGAGCAGCTTTGAGAACTTCAGGTGCGCAATTGAATCACGCGATGAATTGCCGTCCCCAGATACATTGCGAATAAAGATAATAGAAGAGAGTGATGCACGTAAAGGCATTGAAAGTCGAGGGTCGGTTTCAAACGCGATGGCAGCGGAAAAATTCGTGAAGAAAAATTATCGTAAAAGCGTGAATAGTGGCAAAAGTTCATTGAATAATAAACCATTCAAGTTCAGATGTCATGAGTGTCATGAAGTGGGCCATAAAGCCATTGACTGTAGACATAATCGACAACCGGTGAAGAAAGTGAATGATGTCATTGCATCACCGGATGTAAACGCGCTTCAAGTGACTCTCAAAATAGACGACAATAGTGAGAAAAAGTGGTGCCTTGACAGTGGTTGTTCGTCACATCTATGTCGCGAACCAAGTGATTTTGTCGCAATTGAAAGTCATCAGGGCGGGAAACTTAACCTCGCTAGTAACGTCTGCACGGAGATAGAAGCGAAAGGTGTCGCGTCGTTTGTTGCAAAAGTCGATGGCTTAGATAGAAACGTGAAGTTGAACAACGCCCTCTACGTACCAGATCTACGAATTAATTTGATCTCAGTAGGTAAAATAACCGATCAGGGATATAGTGTTGTTTTCAAAGAAAAAACGGCCGAAATAATCGACAACAGCGGTAACGTAATAATGACTGCAGAACGTAGCAACGGGCTGTATTATGTAAACTGCGGAAACGAGACACGTTCGAACATGGCACAAATCGATAATGCGGGTAGTGTTTGCAAAAGCGAAAGAACATTGAAAGAGTGGCATTCTGTGCTCGGACATTTTGAACGCGAAAGATTTACGTAAAACTATTAAAAACAGTTCAGTTCGGGGTATTAACGTCCAAAACCTTGAAGAGGATTTTCAGCGCGATATATGTCTTCAGGGTAAAATGACACGCACACCATTTCCAAAAATATCGAATCGCGAGACGGGAATCGGTGACATAATTCATTCTGACGTTTGCGGTCCGATGAGAACGTGTTCAATTGGGAAAGCACGATACTTTCTAACTCTCATAGATGATTGTTCGAGATTTTGTACAGTGAAGTTTTTGCAACACAAAAGCGAAGTTCGGAAAGAATTTGAAAACTTCAAAACATTGATGGAAACTCAACGGGGGATCAAGATAAAATGTCTACAAACCGACAACGGAACTGAGTATGTCAACAAGGAATTCGATGAATATTGAAGAGGTCAAGGAATTCAGAGACGATTAACCGCACCTTACAATCCCGAGCGAAATGGTGTTGCAGAAAGAAAGAATCGATCTCTCGTCGAAACGGCACGTTGTCTTCTTATTCAACCGGGTTTACCACAATCATTTTGGGCAGAAGCTATTTACGCAGCGAATTACATACGGAATCGGTGCCCTACTACTAAGCTGGCTGGTAAAACTCCATTTGAGGCATGGTTTGGTACATCTCCGGATGTTTCGGGACTACACAAATTCGGACAAGAAGCGTATTGTCTTGATAGATCTCCCACAAAGGATAAGTTTCATCCTCGTTCGAAGAAGGGCATGTTTCTGTCTTGTTCAGAGGAATCTAAAGCGTACAGAATTTGGATACCAGAAGAATCAAGAATAGAGATTACTCGAGATGTGAAATTTCTTCAGGGCTCACCATCAGCTGGATTTGAGAACTTCGTAGATCCATTTACAGAAGAGCATGTCCACGAAAAGAAGGAAGATTCGCCGGCCGAGACGGAATTTGAAAACTCTAACGAAGGATCCTATTTGGATGTCGGGCTTGACTATAATGAACGCGAGATAGGAGAAAATCTTGAATTGGTGGATAACTCGGATGATGAATCCGACTTTCTCGGTTTCAATCGTCAGGATGTTTTGTCACAGACTCCGAAACGCGGTCGCGGCAGACCCAGGAAGGTATTAACTGGAAAAGTTGGCAGACCAAAGAAGATTCATAATGAGGTGCAACCGGAAATAAATGAGATGGCGGATTTCGCATTCCTAACGGAAATTCCTGTTCAGCAAGCGATATCAGGACCTGAATCTCTCGAATGGATTCGCGCAATGTCGAGTGAGATGAAGTCCATTCTGAAAAACGATACGTGGGAAATCGTGGACCGGCCCAAAGATCGTGAAGTGGTCGGGAGTCGAGTGGTTTTGCGAAACAAATATGGTGCAAATGGAGAACTGGAAAGAAAAAAAGCCAGAATAGTGGCTCGTGGTTTCTCACAGCGCCCGGGAATGGATTTCCATGAGACTTTTGCTCCCGTTGCACGTTTGAAGTCAATACGCATGTTGATGGCTCTCGCAGCGAACAAAAATATGCAAGTACATCAAATCGATATCGCTACGGCTTATTTGAATGGAGATTTAGAGGAGGAGGTGTATATGGAGATACCAAAATTCATCGAGATAGCTCTCAAGTACATCATTGAACAGGAACATAACGATCGTAACATCGCGAAAAAGGCAACCGAAATGCTCAATGAAATGTCCGATCGAGATAAAGTCTGCTTAATGAAGAAGGCGCTGTATGGGCTACGTCAGGCGGGAAGAGTCTGGCATAAGCGACTTGATCGCGAAATCCGAAGTTTCGGCGCAACCCCATCTAATGCGGACCCCTGCGTGTATGTAAGGGGACGAGGAGAGCAGCTGATGATTATCGTCGTATACGTAGACGATATTCTGATTATCTCTCACAATAAGCAGAATATGTCTGAATTTGGAACGCACTTGAAGGCATCGTTCGAAGTAAAAGATCTTGGTGATCTGAGGCATTGTTTGGGCATCGAATTTGAAAGGAACGAATTTGGCATTCGGATGACCCAAGAAGCATATGTACGAGATATTCTTCAACGTTTCGGAATGTCGGATTGCAACCCTGTTTCAACCCCTTTCGAAGTTGGTGTCAGGTTGCTCAATTCTGAACCCTGGTCCGAATCTGATGGCGTAAAGCCCCCTTATCGCGAGCTGATAGGAGCGCTCATGTATTTGTCGGTTGCTACTCGTCCTGATATTTCGCACGCTGCTAGTGTATTGAGTCAATTCAATAACTCTTTCGGGAAGCAACATTGGGCTGCAGCAAAGAGGGTGTTGCGATATTTGAAGGGGACGATTCAACTGGGAATCGAGTTCAGTACTCGAGGAAGTCCTCTAACTGGATACGTGGATGCGGATTGGGGTGGTGATGCAGAAGATAGACGATCTTACACAGGATTCGCATTTATCTGGAATGGAGGAGTCGTGTCTTGGGAATCACGGAAACAGAGAACCGTAGCATTGTCCTCGACCGAATCTGAATACATGGCTTTGGGAGAAGCCACAAAAGAAGCGATACATCTTCGACAATTTCTTATCGATATCGGCATCGGAGAATCGGACGGTGTCAAACTATTCAACGACAATAGAGGAGCTCAGAAATTGGCGGAGAACCCTGTCTTTCACGCACGGACCAAACATATCGATATTCGACATCATTTTGTGCGTGATCATTCAAAATCTGGAGATATCGAGTTGGGTCACATTCCAACGGAGAGGATGTCTGCAGATGCTCTTACTAAGGCATTGTCTAAACCCAAGCACTGGAGATGTCTGGACCTTTTGGGCATCAAGAACAGATCGTTTTAATACAACCCTGATGCGCTTGATCGTGGAATATCGTCCGTTTACTTTGAGGGGGAGTGTTTGAATTTGGCGCTCGACGTTTAACGGCTGTGCAATGTGAACGGACCCTATGGTTCTACTACTGCATTGTATGGATGGCGCCACTTAACCGGCGTGGTGTTTTTCGGCATCATTTGTAACGCGTCATTCCTGTTTCGGGTCTCGACATGTAAAGTCGTATTTTATCCTGTAGAAAACTTTCTCTCAATAAATCCTTTTTAACTCAACATAGATACACATACTGAAATATGAATGTGCACTCCATTAGTAACATCACATTACTGCATATTGTTAGAGAATGTTGCTGAAGTTTGAATCGTTTATTGAAACGAATTCGTAAACGACTAGCGGAATATTTAGCTATTGAAGATCCAAAATCTTGTAGTATATCCTTCAAACTATGTTCTCCATTCTGACGAAATAATTTGAGAAGATAAATAATGATAAATCATCAGATTTTGTGAGTTTAAGTTTTCGTTTCGTTTCTATAAACTATTGAAACTTCAGCAATATGTTAGAGATATAATTATTCATTTCCCTTAGGAAAATTTACTACATTTAGGACCAAAACACTCCATTTTTACGCAAAAAATTTGGAGTGTTTCGGCCCTAAATGTAGTAAATTTTCCTAAGGGTTGAATGCGTCACAAATTCCATATGAGCACAATGATTGTACAATTTCAATGATTTGATTTATGACATCAAAATTCATATCAATATATACAGGGTGGGGCATTTAAAGTGTCGCGGGCGTTTTTTCCAAAAATAAAATGAGATACGAGAAAATTTTTTGGACAAAAATTGTAGGGTATCGAGGGGGACATCCGATGGTGGCCTTGGCTTTGACCTCAAATCTCATCTTCAAGGGCTTTCTGAGGTCAACTCTTGTTTTTTAAATAGCATCTCATATTTTTTACTGCAGATTTGGATTCTAGGTCAAAAACCAAGAAACTTTTGTCTGAACCATTTTCCTGAAATCCGCAAAGATGGCGCTCTAATCGATATTGTTCCATACTGAATCTGACATTAGAATAACTCGAAAACGAAGGGTCTTGGAGGAGAATGTTTCGGACAAAAGTTGTCTGATTCCAAGGGGGACCCCTTGAACTGAAACGGAGGTGATGGGGTATAACAGACAAAACACAACACATTTCAATCGTCTACATCACTTGGATAATTTTAATGCAGTAGATGCTCAAAATGATAGCCTTCGATTCCAATACACATTTCAAAACGTTTTACAAAAGATTGCTGAACTGGTGCTAAAATATCTTCATTGATGCTCGCGCATGCATTGATGATTCGTTGACGCATATTCTCAGGTGTAGTCGGTGCTTGTTGATAAACTGTATCTTTTATGTATCCCCATAAAAAAAAATCTGGAGAAGTAAGATCCGGAGAACGGGCAGGCCAATGAACTGGTCCACGACGTCCTATCCATCGTCCAGGATAATCTTTGTCCAATATTTCTCGAGCTGTGACTGCATAATGGGAAGGACAACCATCGTGTTGATACCACATATTCAATCGTTCCTGAATAGGTATGTCTTCAAGTAATGTTGGAAGTACTTGATCTAAGAAATGTCTGTACTTCTCTCCATTTAGCGTATCTGCAATGAAGTACGGTCCAATTACTCGAGATCGAAAAATACCACACCAAACATTCACAGCCCATTGTCTTTGATGCTCTACTTGACGTAACCATCTTGGATTTTCTGTCGCCCAGTAATGCATATTATGTCGATTTACTTGACCATGATTGGTGAACGTCGACTCATCAGAAAATAATATGTTGATGAAGTTGTTATTGTGCATTTGCGCTAGACCCCATCGACAAAACTGTACACGATTTTCGAAATCATCACCGTGAAGGTCTTGATGCAAACAAATGTGATACGGATGGAATTTGTGACGTTTCAGTATTCGAAGAACACTTCTTCGAGAAATTCCCGAATGGAGTTCAATTTCACGAGAGCTCACGTGTGGATTATTGGCTACTGCAGCTAGTACATTAACTTCCGCATTTTCTCCGCTAACAGTTCTCATTCGATGTCGTTTTTCCCTTGTCACACTTCCCGTTTCTGAGAATAATTTTGTAATGCGTTGAAAATACCTAATGGATGGCGTTGTTCTTTCAGGAAATCGTTCTGCATACAAGTCATATGCTTGTCTGGGGTTCTTATGCACTTCACCGTAAATGTAGATCATATCGATCTTCTCAGAAACCGTGTATCGGATATCCATGATTTTCAATTTGTCATAAACCAAGTAATAATCAAATGTAACTGACAAACTGACTTTCAAAATCGTGAATTTTCACTGAACCCCGTCGTTTGTTTACATCGCGTGAGCTCTGAATGGTGGTAATGTAGACGATTGAAATGTGTTGTGTATTGACAACTTTTGTACGAAACATTCTTTTGCAAGACCCTTCGTTTTCGAGTTATTCGAATGTCAGATTCAAAATGGAACAATATCGATTAGAGCGCCATTTTTGCGGATTTCAGGAAAATGGTTCAGACAAAAGTTTCTTGGTTTTTGACCTAGAATCCAAATCTGCAGTAAAAAATATGAGATGCTATTTAAAAAACAAGAGTTGATCTCAGAATGCCCTTGGAGATGAGATTTGAGGTCAAAGCCAAGGCCACCATCGGATGTCCCCCTCGGTACCCTACAACTTTTGTCCGAAAAATTTTCTCGTATCTCACTTTATTTTTGGAAAAAACGCCCGCGACACTTTAAATGCCCCACCCTGTATATATATATATATATATATATATATACATACCTCAAGAGTCACATTACCATCATTATCAAATTCGACGTGTTTACGTTTTATTTGATCTGGTTGAAAATGTTTCTCACACACAAAATGCGATTTTTTCGAATTACTTATGCCAGGTATGGCAATTTCCCATTGCCGAGATAAATTATCATCCTTAGGGACTTGAAAAACACTTCGTTTTTCATCGTTTCTCGTTGTTGAGTTTTGATAACCGGTTCTACAGTGCGGGACAACACAAATTTTCATCTTTGCATATATATGTTTTCATACCCGATGAATGTCACCAACATTTATGTTCTGCGATAGCAGTACATTCAAAAACGTGAATCACCGATATTATAGGTTAAATTTTGAATTTGTTAACATACTCGTAAATACATATAGTGACATCTGCACCCCCACCACTAAAAATTGTCGGACCTTCCAGACCTGTATGTACGACCGTGCGCTGGCCAATGTTTTATGAAGGAATTCTGGAATAAAAATTTCGCTTCACCATAGACGAGAATCGAACTCGTAACTCCTAGTCTTGTAGACTGGCGCTCTACCCACTAAGCTATAGAGACTAATTGATAACTTCCACCCAGGAATGCCGTTTTAAATATGATTCACTCGATCCAGGAAATACAATTGACATGATGTCTCATAAAATGGATAAAAATTCATATCGATTTGTAAATCGAAATGAATCATATAATATCATTCTACATGAATTGAGGTGTTTTTTCTCAACAAATAGAAAACAATTCTGTATTCAACGAACACTTGTCTGTATCTGTATCCATTTTTTTTGGTTGAAATAGATTTTATGACACATTAACAGCGATCACATTGATGAGGTTGTTCCAAGTCCGCCAATTTTCAGTCAAACTTATTGAATATTCGTTCGATTAACCAATTCACTGGAAACAATTGGATGAGTATGTTATCTCAAATGTTTATTCTTTCCAATTACACCTGCATGCATCTTGATTACTTGAATACGTGATTGAAACAACTGTTGGGACTGGTACGTTCAAAATTTGTTGTGTTTCCATCAATGACGTAGCGATTGATTGGAACGCGCATCTTATTTAGTTACAATATCGCTGCGGGGTTGATTCAATCAAAAGTGTATATTTGTACCAAATGACGGTAAATTTATGTCAAACGTTATTCTGTTGACTCAACCGCATACCTGTCAAATTCCCGGCGCGCTTGACAAAAAACAATTTTTTTTCTCAGTGTTCCAGATACCTCTCACAGTATAGAAATACCCCATAGATCACTCATAGAACTGTTAGAATCTCAAAAACACGTAAGAATGCCATCAACAACTAATCCGCGACGTTTCCACTACTTTTCCACTACTTCTCCCATTTAAATCGTTCTGATCCATCCGGAATCCACACGGAAAAAATGACGTGTGGATTCTGCATTGGTTGTTGTTATTTTGACATAACTGCTGAAGTGCATGTAATTGGAGTAAAATTCACATTGGGACCGATGTTATATGTACGCATTGCTACTGAAGTAAACGGCAGGCTTGCTGCCATGGTAACCATGGTAACAATGCAAATCCAACAGGATTCTGGATTATACTTCAAGTCCCATTCTTCGAGATTACATGGTAGTAGTAGGACCTCGTTCCGCTAGATGTCACAATGTTCAGAGTTCGAAAATTCTCTTGTCACCCCTCATTTCCGGTTCCTTTCCATCTTCATTGTATTTCGTTGCGCGATAAGTGTCACACGTGTTTGAGTTTGTTCAAGATATTTGTAGTTTTTATCATGGAGAATCCACCAAAGAAGAGAAGAATAGAAGAAGAGGAGAATTCTTTAGCTATAATATTAGAGAAATTGATAGAGTTAGAGAACAGAATGGTTCGACAAGAAGAGACCCACACAGACAAAAAGAGCTCTTCTAGATATCTAAAAGATGTCTTTGAAAACTGCAAGAGCTCTTGCAAGACCTTTCCAAAAGATCTTTTTTCGTGAGCAAAAAGATGTCTCATGCAACACCAATAGATATCTTTAATTGTCTTCAAGAAATCTAGAAGACATCTTCCAGAAATGTTTAAGAATTCTCAATGATTTCTTGAAGATGTCTTTAAGAGCTCTTGAAGAGATCTTAAATCCTTCTTGAAGAATTCCTAAATCCCTCCTGAAGACTTTCTGAAGAACTCTCAAATATCTCCTGAAGATTTCTTGAAAGTATTATTGAAATGTCTTGGTTAAAATATTAAAATATCCATAACCATACGAATTCATTCATTATTTTGATTTATTAATTTGAATAAAGGCTTACCAAAACATATGAGGTGTTTGCATATAATTCGAATGCAAAAATACTTCAAGCATTTTTCATGCATGTATATAACCTAAATTCAAAATATTTTAACCTTCAATTTCATTCACTTGAATCTGAAGTTCGATACATTCTATCTTGCACAAAAATGTGAAATTTGATGGAAATTCAATTCACGTACGTACATAAAAAATAAAGTACAATGGATAAAATAATAAATTTATATTCCTCTAATATATGATTCTGCATAATGATAGGTTAGTTTTTGCAAATAGGATCATTCGCTACAAAACAAAATATATTATTGTAATGTAATTGGTCACACGTTTCTTTTCTGCGACAATACTTTTATTATCCAGTATTGGATCTTGAATGTTTATGTATATATAATTAATATTGCACAATATCACCGGCGCCGTCGTTCCTCACTGCACACGTGAAACAAATGCGCGGGACACTATGAATAACTATACGTGAATTACTGCAATGTCCTCTCTAATTCTCTTTGATCTAATTGGTCTATTGGGATTGTTCTAAAAGTGCTCTTGAAGATATCTTCAAGAAATGTTTATTCTTTTAGGAATGTCTTGAAGATACATGAATTCAGGACTCTTTTAGACGTCTTGAAGAACTGCTTGCTGTGTGGGGAGGAATAATGTTCAGGTGATTGAAGAAGAGTTGCCGCAAAATGCTTGAAGTATTTTTGCATTCGAATTATATGCAAACACCTCATATGTTTTGGTAAGCCTTTATTCAAATTAATAAATCAAAATAATGAATGAATTCGTATGGTTATGGATATTTTAATATTTTAATCAAGACATTTTAATAATACTTTCGAAAAATCTTCAGGAGATATTTGAGAGTTCTTCAGAAAGTCTTCAGGAGGGATTTAAGAATTCTTCAAGAAGGATTTAAGATCTCTTCAAGAGCTCTTAAAGACATCTTCAAGAAATCATTGAGAATTCTTAAACATTTCTGGAAGATGTCTTCTAGATTTCTTGAAGACAATTAAAGATAACTATTGGTGTTGCATAAGACATCTTTTCGCTCACGAAAAGAGATCTTTTGGAAAGGTCTTGCAAGAGCTCTTGCAGTTTTCAAAGACATCTTTTAGATATCTAGAAGAGCTCTTTTTGTCTGTGTGGGTAGCCCTAGAGGTTAGGCAGATGAAAATCACGGTAGTTTACGCTGACAAGATTAGCATATCTAGTTTCATGAACTAATCCTAGAGGTTAGGCATATGAAAGTGTTAGTGGTTGTAAACCTGAATGTGATAAAGATGTTTTTTTGCCAGAAGACGAGGGGTTGGAAAGACAGGGCAATGAAGAAAACATCGATTCAAATGTAGAGGCCCAGGTCCAGGATGTTGCAGACATCTTAGAAGACCAAAATGAAACGTTTGACATTTTGGATGTTCAGATTATGCAGGTGTTGGGAGAAGATCCCAGTAAATCCGCTGCGATAGAAACCAAGTTGCACGAGTCGCTACATAGCCCAGATAGCAATTTAACCTTGCTGCAATGTTGTCAGGCAAGCTTGTGACAAGATTGATATAAGCCTCCTAGTTGACATACGACAAGGGTACAAGCTTACAAAACCCTTGCACCAGGGCTGTAGCAACCTTACATTGACAAGGTTGTCAATAACAAGCCAAAAACAATCGAATGACAAGTGTGACAGGGTTATGACAAGCCTACATGTTATCTGGGAGTCGATGGGAGACTTGGATTAAAGAAGGATTATCCAAAAAGGATTCAGATGATCTGCAGAAGAAATATAAGGTATTGGATTTCTTGAAGGCACCGAAGATGAATTTGGAGGTTATCACTACCATGAATGAGGTTTTAGTACGCAAGGATAAGTTCTTCATAAAAGTGCAAAATTTGATAGCGTCAGCAATGACTTGCCTTGGTGCTGGTATATCAATGTTGTTGGAGAATAATGAGGAGGAGGTAGATAAGTTAGTTTTGTTACAGAGGCTCTGCGATGCAGGCAAGTTATTGTCCGCGGCACATTCTAAGCAGCTATCCACACGAAAGGCTCATGTAGTTCCGGCGTTGGATAAAAAGATTAAGGGCATCTCAGATAATGCAAAACCAGATGAATGGGTTTTTGGCAAGGATCTGGGTGAAAAGATGCCACGAAAAGGAGACGAAGGATTTGTCAAAGATGCCACAGATTTTAAAACCTCAATCTACGTCAGGAAAGTCGTCATATAGTACATCAAGAGTTCCTTTAAACTGGAGGAACCCGCCGTCAGGAAGAGAATCGTCTTGGCAGGCGGGGCGCAAGCAGTTAAACCAGAACCGCCAAAGAGTGTTCTTCAGACCCAGAAACCCATCGGGCAAGAGCCAGAACGTAGTCAGGAGTTCGAGGGAGAACAACAAAAGAAATTAGATGTAGGTATGATAGCAGGGCGTTCAAGTTTGTTTGGTGGAAGTTGGAAAGAAATAACAAGTGATCGGTTTATATTGAATTGTATACAGGGGTATAAAATTAGATTTGTAGAGAAAGTAATTCAGAGAGAATTTGTAGAAGGAAATAGATCGGATGAGGAATTGAGAAATTTGGAATGTGCAATCAGTAAGTTAGTTCAAAAAGGCGCAATCAAGAGAGCTAATTATCAGGTTGGGCAAATAACTTCACCATATTTTCTGGTAGAGAAACCAGATGGTTCACACAGATTTATTTTAAATCTCAAATATTTAAAACAATTCATATCCACTGATCATTTTAAGTTAGAAGATTTAAGAGTAGCGACTAGATTGTTAGAACCAAACTATTATATGGCATCAATTGATTTAGAAGATGCTTATTTAAGTATATCAATACATGAAAGCTCTAGGAAATTTTTGAGATTTGAGTTTAAAGGCAGTTTGTTTCAGTTGACCTGTTTACCTTTTGGGTTATGCGTCAGTCCGTATATATTTACAAAGGTTATGAAGCCGGTGATGACTTTTTTAAGACGTAAGGGTTTATGTTCGGTGATATATCTGGACGATATTCTCTGTACTGCTGCCACTTTTGAGTTATGTCAATCGAATGCTAAGACAACGGTAAAATTTCTAGAGTCGTTGGGTTTTCAAGTGAATTTCAAAAAGAGTGCATTAATCCCAAATATAAGGTGTAAGTACTTGGGTTTTATTATTGATTCGAAGAAATTTCAGGTAGAATTGACAAATCAGAAACAAGAACAACTGATTACATCTTTAGAGAAATTTCTAATTTCTTTAGAGAGTTAACGATAAAATTCTGTAGAATTCAAGAACTGGCGCAATTAATAGGTGTTTTAATAGCGGCATGCCCTGCTGTTCAATATGGTTGGTTATATACCAGAAGATTAGAGAAAAGTAAATGTATGGTACTGATTGTAAATGACGATAACTTTGAGGCTGTTATGAAAGGAGAAGAAAAAAATAAAGAGGATATTAGGTGGTGGCGTAATACAGTTGAATATGCCTCCAATTCTATTAGGAGAGATAAATATGACTACGTTATTTATACAGACGCATGAAAGTCGGGTTGGGGAGCATATTGCACGGAAAACAGAATATTCGGATTTTGGAAACAAACAGAAGTGCAGATGCACATAAATTTTCTGGAATTAAAAGCAGTTTCCCTAGCTTTGCAAGGTTTAGTTAAGGAAAAGAGAAATTGTCAGATCTTGTTAAGAATAGATAATTCTACAGCGATAGCATACGTGAACAAGATGGGAGGAGTAAGATTTGAAAAATTTAACACATTGGCTAGATGTATTTGGAAATGGGCAGAAGAAAGAGGCATTTGGTTAAAGGCTTCTTATATTTCATCAAAAGAAAACATTTATGCGGATAGGTTATCAAGAATCGAGTCTGTAGATATAGCATGGGAATTATCTGAGGTATATTTTAACAAGATTGTAAATGATTTTGGACTTCCAGAGATTGATTTATTTGCCTCAAGAAGTAATAAAAAATTCGAAGTCTTCGTATCTTGGTTCCCAGAACGGGGAGCCTTAGCAATAGATGCATTCACAATCAGTTGGAATCAGTTTTTCTTTTACGCATTTCCTCCATTTGCAATGGTATTAAAAATGTTGAGAAAGATTCAGCAGGATCGGGCCACTGGTATAGTTGTTGTTCCATACTGGACAACACAACCGTGGTATCCGCTATTTTCATCTCTTTTAAGTAAAAGACCACTAATTTTCAAGCCAGACCCTAAATAATTGTCTTCTTCTTGTAGATCCCAGGAGCATCCCAGGGCAAATCATCTAAGGTGATTGGCAGGGATATTATCAGGCAAGCGTTCTTGCAAAGGAAGTCATCAAGGGAGTCTGTAGAAGTGATGCTGGCTTCTCTGGCTGAATCGTCTATAAAACAGTATGAGGTACCACTTAAGAGATGGTGTAAATTTTGCGAGCTTTCGAAACAAGACATGTTTGACGCAGCTCCAACAATTGTAATGGAATTTCTTATGAAGGAATTTCAAGCGGGGGCGTCTTTTGGTTCGTTAAATTCGGCAAGATCAGCGATTGCGCTCATCTCAAATAACAATATTAGAAATAATCCTTTAATTAAGAGATTTATGAGAGGAATCTTTAGACTGAGACCATCAAGACCAAGATATGAATATACTTGGGATGTGCAAATAGTTTTAAACTTGATAGAAAGTTGGTTTCCGTTGAAAAATATTTCCTTGCGTCTTATGACATTGAAGACAATAGTTTTATTGGCCTTAGCTACAGCACACAGGGTGCAAACGGTAGCTGCCATTAGGTTAAGCAATATCATGCAAACAGAGCAGGGTCTAAATATTAAAATCTCTAATATTATAAAGACGTCGAAGGCAGGCAGAGTTCAGCCTTTATTGGTTTTGCCTCGGTTTGTTGATAATCCTAGTCTATGTCTAGTAAATACCATTTCTAAATATTTGGAAGTGACAGCAAAGTTGAGAGGTGAGGAAGATTATTTTTTTATTTCTTTCAAGAGCCCATTCAAGAAAGTTTGTTCCCAGATAACATTTCATGCGAGCAAATTTCATCACATATTTGCGAGCTAGCTTGTGCGCGATATTTGCTGGTATCTTGCACGTAAAAAATTTTTGAACTGTTCTTTGCGTGCAAATAACAAGCATATGTATCATGCAATGTGATGATGAACTTACGCTCCTATATTGATCATGATCACGTCATATTAATGATAAATCATGACACTGGATATCCTGCGACTTGTGCGCAATATTTGCACGTGATATGTTATAATTGATTATAAATTACTTGATTTCTGAATAACTGGTAAAAAATGCAAACGTCAATAATTAAGTGAACTTTATACCGTCAGCATTATTTCCCATAAAGAATTAAATGTTTAGATTATTTCACCAGAGTAGTGCACTGAGAAAACATTTGTTCCAGCCAAATAAAATTTTGATTGAAATAAACGCATAGAAACTTTTTGGTTGACTGAAATAATATTTGCTTGGGATTAACAAAATTTGGTCAACAATAATCAATAGCTTCTTACCGACAAATGAATTTTGTTTGTCCTGAACAAATTTTATTTCAGCCAACCAGAAAATATCTCCGCGTTCATTTCAATCAAAATTTTGTTTGGCTGGAACAAACTGTGTTTTCGGTGTATATATTCAGTCTATATAAGAAGCAAAAAATTTGCACGTCAACTCGATCAATTTTCATAGACATAAATAAGCAGTTCACTTTTAGTTGACGCGCAAATCACCCGCAGATGTATCTAGCAAATGACGGGTGATGTGCACCTAATACTGCTTTCTACTTTTACGCGCAAGATACGAGCAAATAGCAAGAGCGTCACTCACAATCGTGTCTACACGGAAAAAACTCTGAAGCTACCGTAGTATGTGAGCCCGTCGCACTGTAGTAGCTTGGCTGCCCACATACGAGCGTAGTGCCGCTGTGTACCAAAGTTGATTCGACAGTCAGCCAATGTGGTATGACGAAGCGCCGAACTGAATTTGTTCCCGTGTAATACCACGATCGCTCAGGAGCAAACAGGCCTCGACGCGCGTAGTGGGGAGCAGCGCGAGTACGCGCGTCGAGGCCTGTTTGCTCCTGAGCGATCGTGGTATTACACGGGAACAAATTCAGTTCGGCGCTTCGTCATACCACATTGGCTGACTGTCGAATCAACTTTGGTACACAGCGGCACTACGCTCGTATGTGGGCAGCCAAGTTACTATAGTGCGACAGGCTCGACAGGAATGTAATAAAATTCAGTTAAATGGATAGAAATATATATATACATATATATATTTCAAAATAATGATAATAATAATAAACAAGTAAATAAAATATGTTTTTATTTTGATATAGAAGGCAATAAAGTCATCAAGATGTTTATGTTGTTGAAGAAAAAACAAGATAAATAGTATTCTTTATGATATTTAATGGGGATTATTTGATATTTGATTATTCATTAATTGATATATAGTTGATTAATATGATAAATAATTATTTGTGTTAAATTGCTGTGAAGACTGACCATAGAAATAAGTTTAAAAGATAAATTGCGCGTACGCTAAATAACACGACGCTGAAACTAGCAGAATTGAGCTAACAGACTTGAACTCCAACTCATCGTAGAATTGTCGTAGAATGATGAAACCGACACCAATGAGATTTCTGAATCGTAATCTTCAAAAATATGTATTTTGTAAAAATTTCAATTCACATTACTTCAGTTTACAAACGGGGTCTGCTAGTTTACGTCTGCTAGCTTCAGCTTCATCTAAATAACTACCATGTAATCTCGAAGAACGGGACTTGCCCTAGTGAAAATGGAGCGTTCTGGGAAGAGTTACAAAGACGTTATTAGAGAGTCCTATAAGAGTAATCGAAGAGTCAATTCAAAGTATCAGAAGCGTTTCGGAGGAGTCATTTGGCGGATGTAAAGCGTGCATGAAAGTGAGCCCAAAGAAAGTAAAAAAAAAGAATTTGCAAAGGGAAATCGAACCAAGAACTTCTGAACTCGGGAGAAAGTCCTTTACCGCTAGGCTAACATCGGTGATTGAAAAATTGGAACTTTATTTCCCTGATGAACTGTGTCATAAGGGAATGTGCTTTAAATTCAATTTTTTTCATTGAATTAAAATGATTTTTCATCCTGAAAGTTTACAAATCAATTTCAATATCCCATGTGTAATCATTAAATATGCAAAAGAATTTAAATTAACTTGCACATATCAAACATCATCAAATTACAGTTCGATGATTCCAAACAATTGTTGTTTAGTAATTATATTGGTAAATATATCTTGAATACGAATAAAATTTTTTAGCTTAACAACTGGTATAAAAGGTAAAGAATACCCTCTAAACATTCTAACCTCAAAATCATATAATTCTCAATCAATCAAAACATATACACAAGGGAAGTCCTATAAGCGTGTTGAAAACCTTCACTACCGAAATATCGTAAACATCAGGAAAGAGTTATTGAAGAGTTGGAGAAGAGTGTTCAGTAAGAAGGGTGCGTTGCACAGTGGGGCCAGATGCCAAAAAGCTGGCCAAAACCCCAAAAATGAAGTTTGTAGTTGGGGATATTTGACCCTTGGGATAAGTAAGGTGATGTCCCAAGTATTGGAATTCTGATATAAGAAGATCTGATCCCCTCCCCCTGCCCTTGTGTACCAGTTGCAAAATACCCTCCTTGAAGTATAATCCGCGTGATTGAAAGACAGTAAAATGACGAGCATGTTGAAAAAGACGCTGTGTCTCGAAAAATGAACCGATTTAACTTTTTCAAATTGGAGTCTATTACTGAAACTATGTGGAATACACTAAAAATTAAGAGAATATCAATTTGATGAGTGGAAAATACTGACAGAGCAATGATTGGATGTAATTTCTATATCTATGAATGAGAAAATGTGTTTGGTTTTTGAAGGAATAGTAGAGAATTACGCAAAATTACGTCGTTTAACTTATTGGAGGTGGTAGATGGGACTCTTACCTAAACATCAGAAAAAAAACGGCTGCCCATGTCTGCCCCTAAGCAATTCCGCCATGTTTTTGTGCAGGAAATCACAAAAAATTAGACGGAGTGATGAGGAGTCCTTAGATCCGTCTGAAACTTGATATGCAGAAGTTTGTGGGGTCGCTGATTATGAATCCGTTGTCTTCATTTCGGAATTCAAAATGGCGGACGAAAATTGAAAGAAATCATCGGATTTTCTTCAAATTCGTGACCCAGGGGTTTCTGAGGTCGCTGATTACGAATCCGTTGTTTGAATTTCGAAATTCAAAATGGCGGATCCAATATGGCGGATGAAAATTGAAAAAATCATCGGATTGCCTTCAAACTCGGTACCCTGAGGTTTTTAAGGTCGCTGATTCCGAATCCGGTGTCTGAATTCCGGAATTCAGAATGGCGGATCCAGTTTGGCAGAAAAAAATTGAAAAAATCATCAGATTTCCTTCAAACTCGGTATCCAGGGTTTTGTGGGGTCATTGATTACGAATCAGTTGTCAAATTCCAAGAATCAAAGATAGCGTATCTAATATGGTGGACACAAAACTCAGAATTCAGTAGATTCGCTTTGAATTTTATCTCAACGTTAGTATGTGTTTTATTTCCAGTGTACATTTGCTGCACGAGGAAAACTGCATGAGATTGATTACCATTCGTTTTTCTTCTCATCGCGGGCTTGGGGTACACAAAAGCCAGAAATCATTGATGTTTAGGAAGATGATGGACCATTGAGAGAAAAACAGTATTGCTGGAGAATATTCGGAGTGAATTTACTATGAGTTGATGAATTCCCTATGGGAAATGACAATAAAACTACCAACATTTAGTATTATTACTACGAATTTTTGGTAACTTCACTGCTAACATTCTTCAGCGATGCTCTTTTTCCCTAAAGTAACCGTTATTTTCCTAAATGTTTATAAATGTTATTCAAGTATTGATATCTCTTTTCTTATCGTGAACTGAATCATGACTCGCGATTTGGTGATCGTTCTTATGTTATCCTATCGTTTCCATGGCAACGTAAATAGTTGGTTGTAATCGGTCTGATTTCAAATGGTGCTTATCACAATTGTGCAATAGCTGTCACCGAATTCTTACTCTTGCTAGTAATCGTTACCGTAAACTTTTTTCCGCGTGCAAGTTTGGAGCTTGGTGAATATTTTTCGTTTTTTAAAATCATTCAATGTTAACATACAATTCCAAATGAGATGGATTCCGCTGCCATAGGTGAGTGTTTCAACAACCTATATTTTCTTAGTAATTTAATTTGAACAGTTGACTGCAAAAAAAATTAGCTTAAGAGGGTTGAATCCAACCCAAGAAAATTAGGAAAATTTTTAGAAACACATGGGGTTTCTGTAGCGAATTTTATCGAATTCTACAACTTTTGTAGATTTCAAAGATGATTCAATATCTATGACTCGGAGAGAGATGTACAATATTTTAAGGAGCAGTCCTCTACCTACGTTGGATGGAAAGTTCACTTTCCTTCAAGGAAAAATCATCGAGATAACGTGTTGTCCGGATAACAAAACTACAGAGATCTCTAACCTTTTATCTACTTTTAAATGTGTATTTAAAAAGAGATGGGAATCTTCTCAAAGGACCGAAGAACGATTTCTTAAAAATAATGAAGAATGGTTAAAACAAGAGGTAGTGTTTTGTACTTTCAGGAATCCCCATTCTGTAACTGTTCACACGTAAGTGGGAAGACCTCTTGTTGAATTCAACGAATGTTCAGAAAGAACGAAACGTAGGAAAACGGAGAATATCAGAGTAAATACTCCTATCTCAGAGCTGTCTTACGCCACACAAGTGTGTTTGAGAGCGTCTGAACAGATCGAAGCCGCAAAAATTGTAAAGGATGTTACATCTTCTGATCCTGAGCTTGCCAAAATGTATATGAAAGGTTATCAAACTTTCAAGCGAAATGAGCCAAAGATGTTGAATGATGAAGATGCTCTAGCTCTCCTAGTAGATGCCGAGCTCTCAAAACATCAGTACTGCTTATTGCGTGAAGCTGATCCGCAGAAATTTCCACCTTATAAAAAAATTCAACTGGCCAAACGCATGTGTTTCCCTGACAAGGAATTTATTCAAATAACAGAAACCTGCGCTGTTGTGCAACTACAAGCACTTCTTGATCACACAGCTACACGTATTTTAAAGCTACAGAATTCGGTTTTGTCAACTTTATCTGATGAAGAGTTACAAAACCTGGTACTTATTTCCAAATGGGGGTTTGATGGGAGCTCTGGCCACTCCTCATACAAACAAGCATATCAAAGTTCGGAAGCTAGTGATTCCGCTGTGTTCATTACTTCACTTGTGCCTCTCCGCCTACACTGCAATTCAAATATAATTTGGCAGAATCCAAGGCCATCATCAACCAGATTTTGTAGGCCAATCAAAATAGAGTTTGTGAAAGAATCAACTGAAGTTTCGGTTGCAGAGAAGCTACGGGTTGATAATGAAATAGAAAATCTGAGGGCTACTTCTTTCAGAACTGATGAAAAACATGTTTCAGTGAAACATGAGATGATTTTTTCTATGGTGGACGGGAAGGTATGCAATGCCATAACTGAGACAACCTATACCCAGAAGTGCTATATAGGTGGTGCAACATCTAAGGAATTCAACAAAATTGATGATATAGTATCCAGGCCAGTCAAAACCGAAAACCTCCAGTTTGGTTTGTCTTGTCTACACGGCTGGATACGATTTTTTGAGGGCCTCCTGCATTTGTCTTATAAGCTACCTATTCAGAAGTGGCAAGCACGAAAACAAGATAAAGCTTTGGTGGAAGAACGAAAAAAGGTTGTACAGAAAAGTTTTAAAGAAAAATGTGGCCTCATTGTCGATGTTCCTAAGCCAGGGTTTGGGAATTCAAATTAGTGATGGCCGATCTCGATCCGATCTCGATCCAGATCGATCTTTTTCTTTCGATTTTCCGATTTTTTGAATCGATCTTTGCATGCCCGATTCTCAAGGGAATCGATTCATTTTTCAATTTTCGATTCGATTCATGCGTAGATAGAAAGTGATAGAAAATTGGATAGAAAATAAACCAAAATCGCTGTGACAATTAGGGCCAATCCCACCGACTCGGTTCAAAACTTAAACCAGGTTTAAATCCAAAATCAACCAATCAGAATTCAGGATTCACGACTTAAACCTTGGTTAAATTTTGAACTTGGTTGGTGGGATTGGCCCTTAGAAAACCAGAATCGTCATTTGCATTTTAGGCACAATGGTTAAAAATGGAGGGAAATTCAAAACTATATGCATTTATTTTTGCATAAATTACATATTAAATGTGAAGTGGAGCATGAAAAATTAATTGTGATATATATCCAACGATAACAAGTAAATACAATTATTCATCCAATTAGAATGTTCTTGAATACTTCAAATGAATAAAAAATATTGAATAATCATTCTTAGCATTTATGAATATATCTGATCAAATGAATTATTGTATTTACCTGTATTTGTCGAATATGTATCGTAAAAGTAATTTTTCGTGCTCTACTTTATATTTAATACATAAAGTTATGCAAATTGAGTTTACATAGTTTTGAATCTCCCTCCATTTTCAACCATTCAGCCGAAGATGCAGTAGTTGCTCAGTCGACTAAAGATAAAAGATCTTCTATCACGTTCAATTCGTCTAAAAAATGTTATATTGCTAATATCTCCTATTAAATGTATAGTAGAAGTCTGTGACTCAAGAGTAGCCCCCCCCCCCTCCCAATATACCGAATGTTCAATGTACGCAATGCTCAATGTGCCAAAAATTTCCCAATAAACACACATGTCTTAAAGTGTCGCATGAGACATCTTTTAGACGTCTATTGGATATCTTTTAGACAATTTGTCTAAAAGATATCCAATAGATATCTAAAAGATGTTTTATGCGACACTTTAAGACATGTGTGTTTATTGGGTTTTTGATTGAACATCGATAAGCCGATGACCACTGTGACAAGGTAGACCGCGATTATTTCGGGCAATTCAAGTTTGGGGATAATCGCGGTCTACCCTATACCAAGAACTTCTGACTGATCATCTTGTAGAATCCACAAGTAATCAGCTCTTCCCATTTGCCTTCGAAAATTCGAAGCAATGATCATTCGGCCTATCGATGTTCGGTTAAAAAATTTTCGAAACAATGAGCATTTAGTATATTGAACATTTGGTATATTGGAGGGCTACCTGGCTCAAGCACATAAGTTTTGTAAACCTGAACGTAAACATAAGTGCCTGCGCCAAAACTCATAGAAGTATGTTCTACGCATCCGTTTACTTCAACATCTACGTCTTTCCTGTCCGTGTGCTCAGACCATATATCTCTCTATGTTTTCAATAACGCCTGGTTGATTCATGATTAGTGTTGCCAATCTAAACTTATTTTCTTCTTCTCGGTAATACATGCTTCGCTATTGTAACCTTTAAGTCACTGTCTTGCAAATTGGTTGGCAGAAAGAGTGAAAGTGTAGACTCTCATAACTTTGAAAAACTAACGATACAATGCCTATCAGTAAGGTTTGGAAATTTTATGAAAAAATTAACAATCGCACTGCAAAGTGTAATAAATGTGGTTGTGCAGTACAGAGTTCAGGTAATACCGTGAATTTGTGGAATCATCTACAAAGAAAGCATAATATTAAAGCGGACAAAAAGCGAAAGCGTAATGAATCATGTTCTAGTGATGATTCAAAAGTTGATGAAGGTCTCAAAGAAAAAGTTCGTAAAGCATTAGTTTGAAGAATTTTATCACCAATTTTTGAGAATATTTTTTAATTTTCAATCAACTGTGGTACAGGATGAATGTGTGAATGTATCCCATTCTACAACATCATCAGGCGTGAAAAGTCAGCCCAAGAGGTTATGTGAAAGTAGAACTTCATTGGAGAATAGCTTCAAAAGAATAAATTCTTTTAAAGGTATTAAAAAATGTTGAACAATTTTGAAAAACACTTTAATTCTCTCGAAAATACCGCAACTATAAAAAAAATTCTGTAAAGATTTTCATAAAAGCACTATGAACTGAAAATTCTTTCGACGTTTAAATATCCGCCTGTTTGTCCAACGTTATTTGACTGATTGTTGAATGTTCAGCTTCATGTTGTTCTTTTTGGATGCATAATTCAAATCATTCATTAAATATGAAGAAACAAGTTTTAGTTTCTCAATCGTTTTGGGGTATCAATAATAAATTTACAAATTCTTATGATTGTGAAGTTAGTATCATGTTTTATTATTATTACCATTATTATTATTATTATTATTATTATTATTATTATTATTATTATTATTATTATTATCATCATCATCATCATTATTATTATTGCTTCCTCGTTTTATTATTATTATTATTATTAATGCAATATGATGCATCATACAGAATTTTTTTTATTCAGATAAAAAAACTCCATTTGTATAATCTCTGCAAGTATGTATGTATGTATGTGTGTATGAATTTTTTTGTGCATATGTTTATAGAGAATGGTTCCATGACAAGTACTTTAAATGAAGCCTTACTGTATATGATAGCAAAGGACGGTTTTCCTATTGATATAGTGGAAGGATGTGGATTCAAATATTTTACAAATAAAGCACTACCTTTGTATAAACCTCCAAGTCGGCAGACCGTCACAAGAATGCTTGATCATAAATATGAAATCTTAAGCATTCGTATGAAAAACACATTATCGCAGATATCACAATCAGCTCTTACAACCGCCATATGGACTGAAACCCAAACGACCATCAGTTATCTTGGTCTTACTGTTCACTATCTAGAAGGTATTGAGATGAAATCTGTCGCTCTTGGTGTCCAACCATTAAATCAATCACACGAAGCAACTTATATTGCAAAAATAATAGACGAAATGTGCGAAAGTTGGTCGATTGATAAATCCAAAGTAAGAAACCATTCTTAAAATTCATTTATTTTCATGCATAATTATTTGTTTTATTTATTTTGGCAAAAGTTTCATCAGAATTTCTTGTATATATGTATATATTCATAGCGTAATTATAAAAAATCTCATCGATTCCCCTATAATGTCTCTACAAATTTACATACCTGATAGATGTGGAAAAATTATGAAAAAATTTTAATCAAAGTAATTATATATGAATTCCTCAATCTTGGTTAAACTTTTCATTTACACAGTTACACTGAGAAGAATTGAAAATAGTTGGATCACCTTAAAAATTATTCTCTGTGGAAAATGTTGAGCAAAACTGTAAAAAATTGTTTGCAGGAATTCAACGGTTATATAGTCACGTGAAATTTGATCAAAAGCTGATAAGTTTTCCACTCGATTTATCAAAAACAAAAAAAGTCAAATTGGAACATCCTGTTAAAAACTGACGAAAATGTTGCCACCAGGTTCTGACAGGATCTTCTAATTTGGCAATTCCGGATAAAATTGGGTGAAAAGTTAATCAGTTTTTGATCGGATTTCAAGTGAAAAAACCATTCAAAGCCTAACAGTATATCTTTGCCCAGTTCTGACTGACATTCTCAGCAGAGTGGTTATTGTAACTATGTAAATAATTATGATGACAATGAATAGTCATAGCAACTGATATAATAATTGAATTGACTTGAAAAATGTAATTTTTTCACACTTTTTTCAATGACGGCTATTAATAATTGCAATGCATAAAGTTTACTATTATTGTAGTGAAGAACTAATTCCGAAGGGAGACTGAATTTTTTGAAGAACTTCAATTTGAAAAAATAAGTCAACAAGATTTCACAATCACATTGATTTTGTTATTTACAATATAATACTTGAATTGTTTGATAGGTGAACCTTATAGTTACGGACAATGCTGCAAATATTGTCGCTGCTGCTAAATCTGTATTTGGAACGTCAAAGCATTTAGGGTGTTTTGCCCATACACTGAATTTAGTAGCAGAGAAAGCTTTTAATAATACCCCAGGGTTAAGTGATCTCTTAAAAAAAGTAAAAACTATTGTAACTTTCTTCAAGCAGTGCGTTAATGCTGCGGATGAGTTACGTAGCATCCAATTACGCGATGGCAAAACAGAAGGCACTGTATTAAAATTGAAACAAGAGATCAGTACCAGATGGAATTCCACATTCACAATGCTAGATCGTTTTATTCAACTCAGTGATATTATTGGACTAGTTTTGCTCAAACATCCAAATGTGTGCATGCTCACTGGCGCCGAATTATTCACAATTCGAAATATTCGTCAACTTCTGAAACCCTTATATAGTGTAACAACTGAGCTTTGTGCTGAAAAAAACACTTCTGTTAGTAAAGTGATTCCACTAATGAATCTTATGAGACAGGTACAATGTTCATTTGGTTTAAAATATAGTTTTTTTTTTTAATATTTTCATTGTTTCTTTGAACCACTATTTCAGGTAATTGCTAATATGGATGTGTCTGATGCGGAGATACCTGGTGCTTTGAAAGCACAATTATTGGTAGAAATCGATAAGCGGTTCGGTAAAATCGAAGATGTCGAAACCTTTGCTATTAGCACTCTACTAGATCCACGTTTCAAAAAACTACATTTTAAAAATCCAATTTCACAAGCCAGAGCGATTTCATGGATTTCTTCAAAAACGAAGGAAATTGAAAAATCTCGATTGACAATGAATGAATCACAACCCATTAGCAATTCTACTTCTCAAAATAATGATGATCTGTGGAGCTTACATGACATCATGATAAACGCACAATGTCCGTTACAAACTGATAGTTCTAATGAAATTTGTGTAGAATTACGACAATTCTTGAACGCTCCTGTATGTTCTCGTGATAAGAATCCGTTTGCAGTTTGGGAATCACTTAAAGAAAATTATCCTAATGTTTATGAAGTCTCTAAAAATTATTTGCCTAGGATTGCAACATCTGTTCCTCCTGAACGGCTTTTTTCTAAAGCTGGAAATATAGTAAATGACCGTAGAAATAGGCTTTTAGGCAAACGACTCTCTGCTTTAATTTTTTTGAGTTCATTAGATGACTCTATTTGGTTTTCTTAGTCTTAAATTGATTCTAGATTGATGAGCTTATTCAAACAATTTTATCACTTACCAATTAATAAAATTACTTCTACGTGCAATTTTCTTTTTATAGTGAATGAATATGTGTTCATATGTATAATCTTCAAAATGAATAAATAGTTCTGTGAATAAACGGATAAATTGATGGATTTAATTTCGTTTCTTTGTCGCATATGGATAATAATGAAAATAATGAGTAAGAATACTTTTACATGACAATTATAGTCAGTTCTACATCTTATATCGCTTGTGTTCATAAAATATATTTTTGAAAAATACAAAAATAATTGTATTCAGATATATACCATAATACACATGAGTAATTACCAATATGAAAGAAAAATAATTCAGAATAGGTGGGTGAAAACTTCGAAACGAAAATGTTTCAAAATTCTGATTGGAAGGAGGGAAATACCAATATTTTTCCTCAATTTCCAAACAAGGTATCAAAACATAAGTGTTTCGAAACTTCTACATACACAGAGAGAAATGTATAATAAAAATAGGGATAGTAATAATTTTATAATGAAGCTTATTAGATATATATCAGAAATTATTATCCAGATTATATCCGTACAATTTAAAATAATCCTTTTTATTATATATCTAATAAGTTTTATTATAAAATTATTGCTATCCCTATTTTCATTATACATTTCTCTCTGTGTAGCCTCCCACTTCACCGTTTTAAATCCTCAACCTACAAACCCTGATCAATCGTGCGAAAGGTTCAGAAGGATACACTTATTCAATTAAATTGCACCTGAAAGTACTGATTGGTATCTGAATTTTTATTCGAATGTATTTAGAATTCCAAAACATTTTTCATCCACATTGGAATTAGCCCCTGTGATATGGAACAAAGTTTGTACACAAATATTTTACAGTCTAGGAATCTTTCCAGCTCATCTTACGAGTTCTGAAATTCGATCTTCAAAAAATCGATTCGACTGAAAATCGATTTATTCTACCGATTAATCGATTAATCGAGATCGGAAATTGTTCGATGTATCGATCTCTCAGAATCGATGTTTTTAAAAGATCGGCCATCACTAACTCAAATGATGGGAATACCGCTAGGCGATTTTTCGCACAACCCGAAGTTTCTGCCGAAATCACAGGGGTGGATGTCAACCTAATACAACGACTTCATGTAGTATTAGCTACCGTTTCAAGTGGCCATGAAATGGACGTTGAAAAGTTTCAGAGTTACGCTTTAGACACGGCACGCTACTACGCGACAAAATATCCGTGGTACCCAATGTCACCTACGATGCACAAGTTTTTGATCCACGGACCTGAAATCATTGCATCTGCTCTTCTACCTATAGGCCAATTGACTGAGGAAGCACAAGAGGCTCGTAACAAAGATTTTAAAAGGTGAAAATGATGTATATCACTTAATAATAGTCTATATTTGTCACAGTGGACTCGACACTTTGAAGGGAAAAATTTGACTTCTCAAGTACTGCAATCAGTTTGATACATTGCACAATACGTTTTTGACTACTAGGCAAACTATATATTTATGGTAACCACGAGAATATATGTTCGCGAAGATTGTTTTGTTCTGGTAAGGAATTCGGGGAATTATGAATATTCATATACTTTTTTTTAATAAGCCACATTGTTCATCCTCTAGAAACATAAATTCATAGACTAGAAAACAATTTTGAGAATCAAGTGAACTTATGAATTAGAGGATTTATTCAAAACTTTATACTGATGACCCCAAAGTGCAGCTGCTTTTTGTTTTTCCTTGATTTTGCTTGTCATGTTGAGATCAAAAGCTTTAACGGTGTCGATGAATACATAATTATATTCAAATATCTTAACAACATTCATTTCCAAAGGTACCGAGAGCATCACTCCAGGAAATGCAGTAGAGAAAAACGAATGAAGACATTTTTAAATGGTTCCTTTTGAGTTCTGATCCAATGTTATCGAGTGAAAGACAGTTGCCCAAGAAAAAACTAAAGTTTCTCCCTAGAGACGTGTTAAGCCTGATCAAAACTCCGGATATACTTGATAAAGACAACGTAACTTTCCCATTATCTTCCTCTGAGAGTGAAGAAGAAGACTGATCTGAGTAAAAAAAGTGTGGCAAAAGTAAAAACCATTACGATTTCAGTTTTTTATATTATTGTATATATTGTGAATGTATATATCTTTCGATTTAACACATTTGGTGTGTTAATATCATTCGATAATTATATTAATAATGATTCAATGTTGGAAATAATAATAATAATGATCATAATAGGAACAACAAAATGGGCCGTTTAGTTCTTGTTTAATATTAAGTTATGAATGAAGTTTTGATTTTTGGCATCCGCCATCCTGAATTTCGGAATTCTGACAACGGATTCGTGATCAGCGATCCCGAAAACCCCTGGGTACCGAGTTTGAAGGGAATCCGATGATTTTTACAATTTTCGTCCGCTATATTGGGTCCGTTATTTTGAATTCTGAATTTCAGACCGTGGATTCGTAATCAGCGACCACAGAAACCCCTGAGTACCGAGTTTGAAGGAAATGCGATGACTTTCTTAATTTTTGTCCACCATATTGGATCCGCCATTCTGAATTTCAAAATTTTGACAACGGATTCGTAATTGGTGACCCCAAAAACTCCTGGATGCCGAGTTTGAAGAAAATCCGATGATCTTCTCGATTTTATTCCACCATATTGGATCCGCCATTTTGAATTTCGAAATGCAGACAACGGATTTGTAATCAGCGACCCCAAAAATCCCTGGGTACCCAATTTGAAAAGAATCCGATAATTTTTTCAATTTTCGTCCGCCATATTGGATTCGCCATTCTGAATTTGGGAACTCAGACAGCGGATTCGTAATCAGCGACCCCGAAAACCCCTGATCATCAAATTTGAAAAAAATCCGATGATTTCTTCCAATTTTCGTCCACCATATTGGATCCGCCATTTTGAATTTCGAAATGAGAACAACGGATCCGTAATCAGCGACCCCAAAAACCGTTGGGTACCCAATTTGAGGAGAATCCGATGATTTTTAAAATTTTCGTCCGCCATATTCGATTCGCCATTTTGAATTTTGGAACTCAAACAGCGGATTCGTAATCAGCGACCCTAAAAACCCCTGACCACCAAGTTTGAAGAAAATCCGATGGTTTCTTTCAATTTTCGTCCGCCATATTGGATCCGCCATTTTGAATTTTGAAATTCTGACAACGGATTCGTAATCAGTGACCCCATAAACTTCCGAGTACGAAGTCGCAAGCGAATTTGAGAGCCCCTTATAATTTTGTCCAGCTTTTTGGCATTTGGCCCCACTGTGCGCCGTGGTGAAATAAGTGTTTCAGATCAGTCATATATGAAAGGGCCCAACATGATCCTGGTCGGATTACCTGATGTTAACTTACCATTTACGAAGAAAATCTTATTTTATATCCTAAGATATCTTTGGAATTTTTCAGATTTCTCTCAGAAATGAGGACGATAAGGCATCGATTTTCATAACTCAACCATATAGAGGCCTGATAAGGATTGGATTCTCTAACACTACGTAAATCTGCTGGGAAATGAGTATTTCACGACAGGGACATATGGGAGGGCCCGACGTGGCCCTGATTATATTACCTGGCGTCACTCAATTATATGTAGAGAACTCTATACACTGTTAGAAAAGTTCTTAAATTTAATATGAAAATTCTTATGGAATTCTATAAGTACATCTTAAAATCAATAATATTCTGTGATTCACAACATGTTTATGAATTTTCACATTAAATGCATGAAAATTGATAACCGGTTATGAAAATTCAAAATATATTATTAAATTCCATGCAAACTTCCTAATTTTAATAATCTATAATGAAAAATAACAATAATACATGTTAAAACGTTGAAGATGGCTTTTATACGCATAATTCACTGCGCACTTTGTTTTTGGGAGCATATAATAGTATATACGTGTAGACATGCGATAGAATCCATAACCTCTTAATTATCGCTAATGGTCAATAACTCATGGGTATGTATACCATGATTATATGTCCTATTTCCAATTAGCTTTAGTTACATGTGAACAAATTCCCGAAGTTTTTATACACATATAGTTGATAACAAGATAACTTTGAAATATGGGTAAGTCTTGTTCTTTTCTCTTTCATATTTTTATCAACACTGTTAGAAAAATCTGTCTTAAATTTAATAATAATTATTATAAAGTTTTTTACATAATATTATTATTAAATTTAATACTGTATTGTATATTAAAAACTGAGTATTAAATTGATTAACAATTATTATAAATTTATATACATGGAATTTCTATGAAATTCAATAATGTATTGCGTATTAAAATTTATAATTCTGAATTATGAATTAACAGAAAAAAATCTTGAAGTTCTCAACAGAAATCATTGGGAATTTCCTTCATATTTTGGAATCCTCGAAACTCTTCCGAAGAGAGTACGTAATCGAGAATGTAGTCAAAGTCAGTTGAAGCGCAAAGTTTTGGGGGCCTAACGGGGGATCGAACCTGCTTTCCTACCAAACCTAACCTACGACCTCACGCCTCAACCACCTTGACTACATCACGATTGAAGAAATCGACTGTAAAATGCGATGTAGTTTTAGATATCACATATGCTCTGTACACACACACATATATACATACATTCATAAAAGTATTCAATTTTGATTCCGTAAATAGAGTTGCATTGATAAAAATATGAAAGAGAAAAGAACAAGACTTACCCATATTTCAAAGTTATCTTGTTATCAACTATATGTGTATAAAAACTTCGGGAATTTGTTCACATGTAACTAAAGCTAATTGGAAATAGGACATATAATCATGGTATACATACCCATGAGTTATTGACCATTAGCGATAATTAAGAGGTTATGGATTCTATCGCATGTCTACACGTAAATTTTTTACTTTTTTTTATATGGAATTAGCCCTGTGATCGAAAATATGTTCGTTTGTTTAATTCGATCTTCAAAAAATCGATTCGACTGAAAATCGATTTATTCTACCGATTAATCGATTAATCGAGATCGGAAATTGTTCGATGTATCGATCTCTCAGAATCGATGTTTTTAAAAGATCGGCCATCACTAACTCAAATGATGGGAATACCGCTAGGCGATTTTTCGCACAACCCGAAGTTTCTGCCGAAATCACAGGGGTGGATGTCAACCTAATACAACGACTTCATGTAGTATTAGCTACCGTTTCAAGTGGCCATGAAATGGACGTTGAAAAGTTTCAGAGTTACGCTTTAGACACGGCACGCTACTACGCGACAAAATATCCGTGGTACCCAATGTCACCTACGATGCACAAGTTTTTGATCCACGGACCTGAAATCATTGCATCTGCTCTTCTACCTATAGGCCAATTGACTGAGGAAGCACAAGAGGCTCGTAACAAAGATTTTAAAAGGTGAAAATGATGTATATCACTTAATAATAGTCTATATTTGTCACAGTGGACTCGACACTTTGAAGGGAAAAATTTGACTTCTCAAGTACTGCAATCAGTTTGATACATTGCACAATACGTTTTTGACTACTAGGCAAACTATATATTTATGGTAACCACGAGAATATATGTTCGCGAAGATTGTTTTGTTCTGGTAAGGAATTCGGGGAATTATGAATATTCATATACTTTTTTTTAATAAGCCACATTGTTCATCCTCTAGAAACATAAATTCATAGACTAGAAAACAATTTTGAGAATCAAGTGAACTTATGAATTAGAGGATTTATTCAAAACTTTATACTGATGACCCCAAAGTGCAGCTGCTTTTTGTTTTTCCTTGATTTTGCTTGTCATGTTGAGATCAAAAGCTTTAACGGTGTCGATGAATACATAATTATATTCAAATATCTTAACAACATTCATTTCCAAAGGTACCGAGAGCATCACTCCAGGAAATGCAGTAGAGAAAAAACGAATGAAGACATTTTTAAATGGTTCCTTTTGAGTTCTGATCCAATGTTATCGAGTGAAAGACAGTTGCCCAAGAAAAAACTAAAGTTTCTCCCTAGAGACGTGTTAAGCCTGATCAAAACTCCGGATATACTTGATAAAGACAACGTAACTTTCCCATTATCTTCCTCTGAGAGTGAAGAAGAAGACTGATCTGAGTAAAAAAAGTGTGGCAAAAGTAAAAACCATTACGATTTCAGTTTTTTATATTATTGTATATATTGTGAATGTATATATCTTTCGATTTAACACATTTGGTGTGTTAATATCATTCGATAATTATATTAATAATGATTCAATGTTGGAAATAATAATAATAATGATCATAATAGGAACAACAAAATGGGCCGTTTAGTTCTTGTTTAATATTAAGTTATGAATGAAGTTTTGATTTTTGGCATCCGCCATCCTGAATTTCGGAATTCTGACAACGGATTCGTGATCAGCGATCCCGAAAACCCCTGGGTACCGAGTTTGAAGGGAATCCGATGATTTTTACAATTTTCGTCCGCTATATTGGGTCCGTTATTTTGAATTCTGAATTTCAGACCGTGGATTCGTAATCAGCGACCACAGAAACCCCTGAGTACCGAGTTTGAAGGAAATGCGATGACTTTCTTAATTTTTGTCCACCATATTGGATCCGCCATTCTGAATTTCAAAATTTTGACAACGGATTCGTAATTGGTGACCCCAAAAACTCCTGGATGCCGAGTTTGAAGAAAATCCGATGATCTTCTCGATTTTATTCCACCATATTGGATCCGCCATTTTGAATTTCGAAATGCAGACAACGGATTTGTAATCAGCGACCCCAAAAATCCCTGGGTACCCAATTTGAAAAGAATCCGATAATTTTTTCAATTTTCGTCCGCCATATTGGATTCGCCATTCTGAATTTGGGAACTCAGACAGCGGATTCGTAATCAGCGACCCCGAAAACCCCTGATCATCAAATTTGAAAAAAATCCGATGATTTCTTCCAATTTTCGTCCACCATATTGGATCCGCCATTTTGAATTTCGAAATGAGAACAACGGATCCGTAATCAGCGACCCCAAAAACCGTTGGGTACCCAATTTGAGGAGAATCCGATGATTTTTAAAATTTTCGTCCGCCATATTCGATTCGCCATTTTGAATTTTGGAACTCAAACAGCGGATTCGTAATCAGCGACCCTAAAAACCCCTGACCACCAAGTTTGAAGAAAATCCGATGGTTTCTTTCAATTTTCGTCCGCCATATTGGATCCGCCATTTTGAATTTTGAAATTCTGACAACGGATTCGTAATCAGTGACCCCATAAACTTCCGAGTACGAAGTCGCAAGCGAATTTGAGAGCCCCTTATAATTTTGTCCAGCTTTTTGGCATTTGGCCCCACTGTGCGCCGTGGTGAAATAAGTGTTTCAGATCAGTCATATATGAAAGGGCCCAACATGATCCTGGTCGGATTACCTGATGTTAACTTACCATTTACGAAGAAAATCTTATTTTATATCCTAAGATATCTTTGGAATTTTTCAGATTTCTCTCAGAAATGAGGACGATAAGGCATCGATTTTCATAACTCAACCATATAGAGGCCTGATAAGGATTGGATTCTCTAACACTACGTAAATCTGCTGGGAAATGAGTATTTCACGACAGGGACATATGGGAGGGCCCGACGTGGCCCTGATTATATTACCTGGCGTCACTCAATTATATGTAGAGAACTCTATACACTGTTAGAAAAGTTCTTAAATTTAATATGAAAATTCTTATGGAATTCTATAAGTACATCTTAAAATCAATAATATTCTGTGATTCACAACATGTTTATGAATTTTCACATTAAATGCATGAAAATTGATAACCGGTTATGAAAATTCAAAATATATTATTAAATTCCATGCAAACTTCCTAATTTTAATAATCTATAATGAAAAATAACAATAATACATGTTAAAACGTTGAAGATGGCTTTTATACGCATAATTCACTGCGCACTTTGTTTTTGGGAGCATATAATAGTATATACGTGTAGACATGCGATAGAATCCATAACCTCTTAATTATCGCTAATGGTCAATAACTCATGGGTATGTATACCATGATTATATGTCCTATTTCCAATTAGCTTTAGTTACATGTGAACAAATTCCCGAAGTTTTTATACACATATAGTTGATAACAAGATAACTTTGAAATATGGGTAAGTCTTGTTCTTTTCTCTTTCATATTTTTATCAACACTGTTAGAAAAATCTGTCTTAAATTTAATAATAATTATTATAAAGTTTTTTACATAATATTATTATTAAATTTAATACTGTATTGTATATTAAAAACTGAGTATTAAATTGATTAACAATTATTATAAATTTATATACATGGAATTTCTATGAAATTCAATAATGTATTGCGTATTAAAATTTATAATTCTGAATTATGAATTAACAGAAAAAATCTTGAAGTTCTCAACAGAAATCATTGGGAATTTCCTTCATATTTTGGAATCCTCGAAACTCTTCCGAAGAGAGTACGTAATCGAGAATGTAGTCAAAGTCAGTTGAAGCGCAAAGTTTTGGGGGCCTAACGGGGGATCGAACCTGCTTTCCTACCAAACCTAACCTACGACCTCACGCCTCAACCACCTTGACTACATCACGATTGAAGAAATCGACTGTAAAATGCGATGTAGTTTTAGATATCACATATGCTCTGTACACACACACATATATACATACATTCATAAAAGTATTCAATTTTGATTCCGTAAATAGAGTTGCATTGATAAAAATATGAAAGAGAAAAGAACAAGACTTACCCATATTTCAAAGTTATCTTGTTATCAACTATATGTGTATAAAAACTTCGGGAATTTGTTCACATGTAACTAAAGCTAATTGGAAATAGGACATATAATCATGGTATACATACCCATGAGTTATTGACCATTAGCGATAATTAAGAGGTTATGGATTCTATCGCATGTCTACACGTATATACTATTATATGCTCCCAAAAACAAAGTGCGCAGTGAATTATGCGCATAGAAGCCATCTTTAACGTTTTAACATGTATTATTGTTATTTTTCATTATAGATTATTAAAATTAGGAAGTTTGCATGGAATTTAATAATATATTTTGAATTTTCATAACCGGTTATCAATTTTCATGCATTTGATGTGAAAATTCATAAACATGTTGTGAATCACAGAATATTATTGATTTTAAGATGTACTTATAGAATTTCATAAGAATTTTCATATTAAATTTAAGAACTTTTCTAACAGTGTATGAACTATCGGAAAAAGTTCAAAAATCCTAATTCAAGTAGCTCCATAGATATGCAAACCACACTCAACTTCCTCTTCGTATAGTTCCGAATACTCATTTATATGTTCAACTCATAGAAACTCATCTAAGGATGTATTTTTTCACTTTGAAATCTATTTGACTCGATTCAACAATTCAAAATCTATGAGAATGCTCTAGTTTGAGTCATTTTTAGGCACTCATCGGTATACGTAGTATACCAGCACGGAGTGCCTATTGCACCCGCTATCGTACGCTCTGACCGTATCTTCTAAAATATTTGAGTAATCCAGTTGGAAGTTGGATAGTTTTTCATTTCATGCAATACTGATTGATAATCCGTGGGGTTGTCTGTATGTCTGTCTGTACTTGGGATAACTCTGGACCGAGTGGACCAAATTGGATGAAATTTATACACCGAGAGAAAGAGCATGCTTTAGAAGCATAGCACACTTCAATGCTTCTAACGCATTTGTTACAACGTACTTTTAACGCTGGGGACTCATGCAGTTGACGCACGAGACCATGTTTTTTGGGTATGTGTCACATGCTTTCTAAGCATGGGTACCGAGCGTTGGAAGCACGTTATGACAAATGCATTAGAAACTTTAGTGCGTCATACTTCTGCAGTATGCTTTTGCTTCCGGTGTAGAGGACCTTCTTTAAACCCTTCCCCAAGGACCATTTTTTTTTATTGCAATCGGACAAGTCCTTCTATTTTTTTTCAATTTTTTTCTGAAAAAATAGGTGATCTCGGAGAAAATTTTCTCCGCTGTGTACATATATATATGCCATTTTCTCCGCAGTCTTTGAATATTCGTTATCTTGGCTTGAATCGATGAATTAGTATGAAACATGGGTCCTAGAGGTTTTCGAGGGCGCTGAATCCGAATCTGGAGTCAAATCCCGAATTCAAGATGCGGATCCAAGATGGCCGACGTGAATTTACCCTGCTTAAAGTGTCATATAGAATCGTATAGAATCTCATAGATTATGATTCAAAAACATGATAAGATTCACAGTTTCTATCATGTTTTTGAATCATATTTTATGATATTCTATACGATTCTATATGACACTTCAAGCAGGGTAGTCAATTTCGCATTTGTGGACAGATGTATAAGAAACATGGGGCGCAAGGGTTTTCAAGGGTGAGGAATTCGAATTTGACGTCCAAAAACAAATTGAAAATGGTGAGTCCAACATGGCGGACGTGAATTTAGTCGTTTTGGCATTTATGGATGGATTCTTATGAAACATGGGTTCTGGGAGTTTTCGAGGGTGCTGCATTCGGATCTGGGGTCAAATCCCGAATTCAAGATAGCGGATCCAAGATGGTGAACATGAATTTAGTCAATTTTGCATTTGTGGGCAGATTTACATGAAACATGGGTCCTAGGGGTTATGAAGGGTGAGAAATTCGAATCTGACGTCGAAAAACGAATTCAAGATAGCGGACGTGAATTTAGTCGTATTGGCATTGATGTACAGATTCATATGAAACATGAGTTCTAGGGGTTTTCGAGGGTGCTGAATTCGAATCTGGGGTCAAATCCCGAATTCATGATAGCGGATCCAAGATGGCGGACGTGATCTAGTCAACTTCGCATTTGTGGACAGATTTGTTTGAAACATGGGTCTTAGGGGTTTTGGAGGGTGAGGAATCCAAATCTGACGTCAAAAAACGAATTCAAGATGGCGAATCCAATATGGCACACGTGAATATAGTGGTTCTGGCTCTAATGAACAAAATTATATTGTTATATGTGACACGGGTTCTAGGGATTTTCCAGGGTGTTGAATCAAAATCTGGGCTCCAATCTTGAAAGAAAATAATAATTTCGATCTTCCCATGTAAGCTTTACTGCATCCGAAGACTCTTCAAGAGCTCTTTGACGTTATGACAACCACGCACTAGTGAGAATCTAAAAGTGAAGGAAGTAGCTATTGAAACAAATGAACCCTGAAAATATTTCGATTCGTTCCTAAATTATGCCTAAATAACTCTTCGTTACGCTTATTACGCTTGAATGACTCTTAGCGTACGCTTTGTCGCGCTTCCAGGCTTATTTTTATCAGGACAGTTGAAATTCTGCAGTTCTCCAGGTACATGTTCCTGAATCATTTGGAGATGGTATAAAGGATGGTAGGCAATAAGTTTCAGGCTTTCTGAGTATTACATTTACAAAGTTTCTCGATTGTGTGAAAAACCAATGAGTGCCTCTTCATATATCCCCGGATATCTGAATTGTTAAAAATGCGAGCGAAGCGAGCACATGTGGGCTACGATCCATTCAAAATGAGTGAAGCGAATTTGAAAGGGGTCGGACTGCTGAGCGAAGCGAAGGAGTCAGGGGGCGGAGCCCTCTGGTTTCTTATTCAACCGTCCAACAATCAACTTTGAATTTGCCCAGCTGGGCAAAAAGCAAACGTGAATCAAAAAATTCCCACAGACGGACAAAATTCATGACAATTCGAAACCCCAATCTAAAATATAAAACAGTTCTAAAAAAACGGACTTTTTCGAATTGCAAAAAATTCTAGGACACAAAACGAAAATCCAGGATTTTCCAGGATTTTTGCAAGGACAACCCAAATTTCAGGACAATTTCAGGAATTCAAGGAATCCAGAACCGCTATCCACGCTGTTCCCTGAGTGGTCAAAATATAATTCTGACCTTGTCAATCAAAAGTTCGACCTCGAAAACATCAAGATAAACATTTTTGAAATCGTATCTATGTTTTCCCTGTGAATGACATGAGTCTAATATGAACGTGATTTTCTGGCGATCTTGGGCGTTAACGAGTTACACCACGTCAACTTTGACACTAAATTTTCGTACATACTTGGAATAAAAAAATTGATAACTCAACACAGGTTTGCAATAATTTGATGAAATTTTCATCAAGAGTATAAAAATGTATGGCGAATTCGATGAACCGAATCGTGAAATGATATTATAAAACATCACCCTTTCTCAATATCAATTTTATAAACAATCCGAATTTCTACTGCTTTTTACATACGCAATTGAATACAATGAAACTCATATCAAATTTACAGTATCCTCTGCGTTTTGAGTTCCTGAGTAAAAATTCTTCTGTTTTTCACTTCAACTTTGGGAAATAAATTGTTTTTCGCATGATTTACTAACTTAAACGGGTTTTCTAATGGATTACATGTTAGTCAAACAAAGATTTGGAAATCAAGTGAAAAGCTGTAAAACTTATCTAGGTGCAGACATAGATAGTGATCACAATATGTTGATGATGAAATGTTCTCTAAAATTCAAAGCTCTAAAAAAAAAGTAAACTGCAAAAAAAAAAAAGGAATTTGAAGAATGTCAAACAAAAAAAAATACATGAAGCATTCAAAGTGATGGATGAAAAATTGGAGAATCAAAAAGAGAAAGACTTGGAAGCAGAGAGTATATAGACAAATATAAATGGAAAAATAGGAGAATGTGCAAATAAAATTCTGAAGACCGATGAAGTAGAACCTAAGAAACCATGTATACCGGGAGAAATTCTCGATTTAACGGGACACTAGCGTCGGTAACGGACCTTTCTTTCTATCATATGATTCTGTCCCTTTCTAACCAATGACGTGAGTTACCGACGCTAGTAGCCCGTTAATCAATGAAAGGACAGGATACAAGAATAATAGTAGCGAACAAGGTCAGCAGAGATACAAATCACTGAGGAATAAAATAATAAGGGAATCAAAGAGAGCAAAGAGAGCAAAAAGACGATGGTTAGAAGAAAAATGTCAGGAAATAGAAGTAAGATTACATTTATGGAAAATAGATGAAGCAGGATAGGGATCTATAGGATTGTTAAGAGATGTTTTGGACAAATGAAATATAGAAGCAATGAGATTGGAAAATTAAGATTGAAAGGAGAGGCAATTGATAAGAACTGAGGAAAAGATGAAACAATGGATTAATTATTTAGAAGGTTTGTATAAAGGAAGCGATAATGTAGCACTCTTAGAGAGGAAGGAAGATGTTGATGAAGAAGAATTGGAATATTCGATTTTGAGATCAAAATTCGACAGGGCTTCAGAAGAATTGAAAAATAATAAAGCGCCAAGAGTAGATAGCATAAGTGCGGACCTTATCAAAGCCTCCAGTCAAAAAACTCGTGACAGTGTTGCCAGCAAGGGCTGTTTATCCCCAGATTTAGGGGGTTTTCGGTTGTTCAGGGAAATTTTTGGGGAGTTGGAAGTTCTAGGGGGAGATTAAGGGGAACTGAAAGGGGTTGGGGGCTTTGAGGGGTCATTTTAGGATTTTCTTGGAATCTTTGAAAATGTAGGGGAATTCAAAATTATCCCTTAGCTACCACACTTCGCCAGTCACACTAGGGTCGATTATGACCCCAACTGTAAATGTACACCAAAGCCAAGCTATGCGTACATATGTCTTAGAAAAATTTTATAGAGCACTAAAACTATTCCCATTTTCAGTCAAATAATTTCCCTAAAGGGAATTTAATTTCGAATTTGTGAAAGAATTACGTGTGCAGCACACATGCATCGTTTCTTTCATCGATTGATGGGTATATTTTCGCTCCCAAATGAAATTATCACTGTATCATGGAGAAGAATTATATGAAACATGGACAATCAAGTCACGCTAGAGGGGAGTGAGGCGAAGAAACTCTAAAGTGGCGCCAGATTGCGCGAAGAGTTCGAATTATTGAATTTATTTATGGTAATTCAAGATTGAATCATGTTGGGGTCAGTCTGACCCCAGTGTGGCAGCTATGGGTTATATAAATTCATTTTTGCATAAATCATCAAAAAATGATCATCATTGAATGTAAAGTGAAGCATGAAAAAGTAATTTTATGTACCTTCAACGGTTACAAGTAAATACTTCCAAGTAACGGCATTCTGAATTCTGGAAGATGTCATTACAGTTGAAAGTCCGCATAATCAACATCATTGCCGCTCCATAGTATAAAATTGAAGTATGAGCAAAATGCACAGTAAAAAATTTTTCGTCAAATTCAACACTCAAGCGAATGTTAACCATTTTTCTTCACACTCAACGTGTGTTGATTCCAGAGTGACACTTATAAAGTGTTAATTTGAACTCGAATAACATTTCAATGTGTTGAAAATGAATTGATCGAACAGTATTTGATCAGTGTGTTAAATGAACACACAAAAGTGTTGAATATTCAACACTTGAATTTTAACACGTAGTTAAATATTCAACACTTGAATTTTGACACGTACTTCTTTTTTACACAATGACGGAATTTTTTTTACTGTGTGGGACCAAGGGCCAATTTCACCAACTCGATTCAGAATTTGAACAGGATTTGAATCCCAAATCAACCAAACAGAAATCAGAATTTATGACTCGAACCTTCATTAAATTTTTGGTTTTGACTTCAATGGAATTAATTATGGACTCACACCAACAAAAAAATATCTTTCAGATTCCTAGAAGCTAATTTGAAAAGTCACAAGAATTCTTGCAAGAACTCTCTAGAAGATATCCTATGCAACCGAGGGTGTTTACGGCAAATGATCCCTAGACAGTGGTACTCAATTATGGAAATTTCTGGAATTGATCGGATCAGTGATCCTGTCCTGTCTTACAAGGTGGTGTTAACGTATCTTTATGAAATAAAGCGGGAAACTGGAAGTGAAAGATAATTAGGTGGCATTAATTAATATTTATAAAATTTGAAGGTCCAAATTATCATCTTCGTGCTAAAAAGTAATTTCAAATTGTTTTTGTTAAGCCAATATTGATGAAAATGCTTGATTATTTATTATGAAAGGAGTTCTAACCTTAAATTCACAAAATAAATTAAGAAAATTTTTATGTATTGCTTTTGTGGCAATAAAGTGAATTACTACTAAATAAATAAGATCAATGTTTCAAAGTGACAAATTATTTCAAATATTATTTTATATTAATGTTCACAAAGCTTGAAAAAATCAAATTTTCATCCAACTGTAACTGTTTACAATTTGAAATAACATTCTTTATTGTAGCGAGTCCTGGATATTTTTCAATTTGAATAACGATTCTTTAATAATGTTCATTTTTCTATTAGGTACAAGTTGAATTATTGGACTAACATGGATTTTCATGGATTATATAATCTATTTTTTGAAGATGACGCAGAAGATGAATTTGATAAGCACCGTAGAATGCGATTGAACACGTTCACGTTATAGCCAGCAATGACTTGTAAGACAGGACGGATCACTGATTCGATCAATTCTAGACATTTTCGTAATTGAGTACCACTGTCTAGGGATAAACCTGAACCGATCATTTGCCGTAAACACCCCGAGTATGCGACCTCAATGGATATCGACAAGTTATATTGAAGATTTCTAAAAGATGCCTTCAGAAGACACAAGCACATAAGTGGCTCCATCTGGTGGCACTTTTTCTCCGACCACAATACTCGAAATTGAACGCATAAAAGTCACAAATTTTCAAAGGTTCATCTAAGCCTGTAAAAAAACCGGCATTTTTGATTTCGAAAAAAAATTTTTTTACCGACTGGGGAAAAATTTTTTTTGCGACATTCTAAATTCTAACTTTGTACAGACCAAAATGAACCTTCGAAGATTCATCCCTGAAAATTTGAGACTTTTTTTTATGCGTTCAGTTTCGAGTATTTTGGTCCAAGAAAAAGTGCCATTAGATGGAACCACCTATGCGCTCGTACCCACTTGAAGCTCGCTTTCCATGGACCCGGTTTCTAGGGAACAAAACGGAATCCGAAAACCCAATTGGTTCGTGAATAATAACTTACTAGAATTGCCCAAAGATCCCTTGAAAATTCCGGTCTATTGGAAAGGAGCATCAAAAGTTTTCTTGCCAACGGAAATACAATAGACTACTTCTGTTAAGTCTGCGCTTGATTTGGTCATGCCCATGAGTCACTAGAGTAAAAATCATATATGTAATACTTCTATATTGCCAGGTTAGGGGGATTTCTAAGGAAATCTACCAATGAATTGGCTCCATCGAATGGGATGACCAATGAAGAGAGATTTCCCTCTCATCTGACAACAGCGATTGCCACAGAGGCTCTCGTCGGTGATCACACATTATGGTGTCGATGATATAAGGCCTAGACTCACAAGTCTCGTAAACGTAAGGACGGATGTGCAGAAACCGTATACGGGATCTTATGTACTTAGACCAGGCCTCTGACAATTTCGTGTTTCACTTGTACAAAACCACTGATCTATAATATACACTGGATAGTGCATAGCATAGTCTTCCCGTATGCGAGCTTGGTTCCCATCAGGGCACCGCCATGAAGGGGCAATTCCACCGTCTTTCTGGTCAACAGCCGCGCAGGATTGATTGATTCTATTACATTCCGTTGGATAGGGGCAATTCCACCGATATATATAGCTTTCTAAGTGGAACACGTTCGGCGAGCTATGCACTATCCAGTGTATACACGGAGAGAAATTTGTAGTTATATTCATTTGAGGATTCCTCACAAATTTACTTTGTTTTCTAGTTTCGGAGGAACAGACTGTTCTTACAGTTGAATTCACTGTGGAACATAGTGAATTTAAAATCGATTGAAATAAGTTCCAAACATAGAACAAATTACAATGTTTCAAAGTAGAACAGAATAGTCAACGTATTAAATTGCATCGTGATAGTTAACGTCATTCATGACAATCTAACATAGTAAATTTTTCTGATGTATATGAAAAAAATTTTTTTAGGGGTTCAATAAAATTAGACGAGCCAAGAAGACGACTATAAAAAAAATTTTATTTCTACAGGGAGTTTTCATTCAATTAAAATGGAACTTTGTAGGTTCATTAAAATAATATTGAAGTATATAAATAAATTTTTTTTGGTAATTTTTCATCTCAAAATTGCGGTTATAGGATAGCTCAAAGACAATCCATAAAAAAAATTGGCGGGAACTCTGGAGGTCGGAGTTTTTGTTTGAAACATGCCACCAAGAAAACTGTTGTGAAAAATATTTATAATTTGTCGTTAAACGTGAACAGAATGAAAAATAGTGAAAGTCCAAAGATTGGCGGAGGTTTTTCGACAAAATTGGTGATCGAAAAAGAAATTTTTCAGTTTTCTTAGGTTTACCGACCAATTGTAACTATTTTTCACAAAAGTTTTTTTGGTGGAATGTTTCAAATAAAAAATTCGATCTCAAGAGTGCCCGCAGATTTTTTTATGAGTGATCTTTAAGGGGATACAAGCCTTGACGATGCAACCCGAGCCAAATCTTTTCTGAGAAATTATTCGAAGATAAAGCAATAAGAGGCGAATATTACTGTTTACAGACCATCTTGATTGATTAAAGACGGTCTGTACAGAGCGATATTTCCATTTCGTTTCTACGTTTTCGAGTAGTTTGTCAGAATAGTTTTTGTCGTGTCCTTTTCTAATCAATGCTTCTAGTTGCATCTGCAGAAGTTGCTGGTATCACCTCAAGCTATCCTATTTTGCGATAAAAAATTACAGAAAATATTTATTTATATATTTTGATATTATGTTAACAAACTTACAAACTTCCAGTTTAATTGAATAAGAATTTCCTGATGAAAAAAATTTTTTTAATACGTCTTTTTGGCTTGTCTAATTCTAATGACCCCCTTAAATGCTTCATAGTAGTATGTGTCTAATCGTTTGGGATATTTCAGAATTGTATGTATGTATAATATTAATGTATGTACAGGGCGTCCAAGAAAATATTCTGAACCTTCCAAGGAGTAATTCCTGAGACAAAACTAAGATTCTTTTTTCCTTTTTCAATAGAATAATTTCTGGAAATGCTCCTACATGAGTGATTGAAATCAGCTCTGAAACTAAGGATTTCGTTCAGAGGGAAAACTGTCTTTGATTTTTCTGAGAAATCACGCCTTGAAAGGTTTTGGAATTTTTTTGGGACATCTAGCATGATCTAGCATACATAAACATATACGATATATGATTGTATACATTAATTGAAAAATGTTTTAATAATTACATACGCATGCATATAGGGGTGTTCCAGGACTCTTGGACATTCTTCAACGAGCATAACCTTCAATTGATTCTGAGTAGATTTTTAATTTGGAAGATTTGAATCTAAAGTTCAATTTTTGATGTATAAATATTTATAATTTTTTTCTAAGCTCTAATGTCACGAGAATTTTGTCAATTGAATGAAACATGAACTTTTTCTTAAATTGTAACTCAATCTTTTACAGAATTCGCGTCAACTCAACTGCCGGCTCGCGTCGGCGCAGTGCTACTGTATTCTTTTTCATATCATGGAATTTACTACGCCCTCTATGCGAATTACAATGTTCGTATCGTAAGATTTGAACGAATTTGAAATAATATTCTCAAATATTCACTTTCGCCATGAAACATAGTAATTTTATATTACAACATAGCAAAACCTTTTATGGAAATTGTGAAATCAACAAAGGTCCCATTTCCAATTTGTGACGAGTTTCCTGTGAAATTTATTTTGATATTGATTACATTGAGATGATTGAAAAATTGCTATGTGCTTGTAGTAGAAGTAACAATTTATATAGCATTGATGGAAATATAGCCTTGTGAAATTCATTAGAAAGTCAGTCTGTTCCTCGGAAACAATACTGACATAGTAAATTTGACTACAAATTTCTCTCCGTGTACTATAGCTAAGTTCGTTTAGTGGTGTCCCAAGTTACCTCAACTTACTCCAAGTATTTTGGATTCGCTATTTCCAGTTATAGAAACAAAATGATTGGTTTGGTACAAGTTGGAGCAACTCGGAGCAGGTAGAACGAACGAACCTTATAGATCAGTGTACAAAACTTGTTCTGGGGGCGCTGGCAGTACCATCGCTAACTCCCAATTTTCAATACATCCAATGAACACTTCTCACGCAAGCGCATTGAATTGCGTACGAGTTCGATGGAGTATCTGCGCATTGATTAATTCTTACGTTCATTCCAAATTTGCGAACATGCCATCCAGCGCTCCTAGCCAATAGAGGACATTTAATAGATATGAATCTAGTGAAAAATCATTGAAGTGTTAGGGGCCTGGTTTAAGCCTATAGCAACCTCTCACTCCCTCTCTAGAACTAGTTCGCTCGAGTATATCGCACAAGCATTAATTTTGATTGTTTTGCAATGCTAGCGGGAGGCAGGTTGCTTTCTCGTCGGCGCCGTAATAAGTTCGTTCGTTCTACGTGCTCTGAGTTGCTCCAACTTGTACCAAACCAGGGGGGTGCAACTCGATAAAAACTATACGTAACGTTTTGTCACCATTCGATATTTCCCAAACTGTCCGCAAGAGACGCTGATTGTACTATCAGAAAAAGTCACGTGATACGATAATTTTTCGGCGCCTAATTTTGCATTTGAAATCGCTTGATAAATCATATCAATAATGGTGTTGATATATACATACAATTCTTGAATATGTCACATAATCAAATATGATAATGACGAAACTGACACTCGTATCACGTACGTAGTGTACAAAAAAAACATCACGTGATTTTGACTTAGCTACAGACAGCGCCGTTCACGGACTTCAAGTGAAGTTTACTGTGGTGACAAAACGTTTCGCGAAACATTTGAAGGTGATTAGGTGAGTTGCACCCCCCTGTACCAAACCAATCATTTCGTTGCTTAAACTGGAAGTAGCGAATCCAAAATACTTGGAGCGAGTTGGGGTAACTTGGGACAACGGTGAACGAACTTAGTCGTTCACCGTTGTCCCAAGTTACCCCAACTCGCTCCAAGTATTTTGGATTCGCTACTTCCAGTTTAAGCAACGAAATGATTGGTTTGGTACAAGTTGGAGCAACTCAGGGCACGTAGAACGAACGAACCTAATGTTTGATCGGCTCCTCTTATTCAAAAGATACAGGGTCGGGTAGGTATAATACTAGACGTATAATACGCAATGATACGTAGTGTATTTTACGTATTATACCTGGTACCAAATCCCTTCTTCAGGGTCTTCTCAGGGAATATACGTAATTTACGTATTATACATTACGTATTATACTTTGTAATAAATGTTACAAACCATCAGTGACGCGTCATGACCCAACCCTGAAGAGATATGGGTACTGGCAATATAGGAGTATGACATATATGGTAAAAACACGTGTGCGCTGGCTTTCTTCTTTTCTTTTTTTCAGGATGGGTTCTATAGAGAATAGAGGAAAGGAGTACGATCGCAAACTTTCGAAGTGCCTTCGAAAACGTATCTTAGGTGGCCTCAAAAGTGGCGCTGTTGTATGTGTTTACCAGTATGTACCACTGTGTACCACTGCCCAATTAGTACCGGGCGGTTTCATGTATGTCTCGAAAACCTATCACAATGTCCAAGAAATGTTGCAAAACATCCACAGAAACGTTACAGAGACATACCGATAACGTGCAAATGTCCACAAATGTCCAAATCACTTGCACATGAATATAAAAAAATAACATTCATTTTCAATATTCATCTTATAAGTATTGAGGACCATTTCCATTGTTTTCGATTATTAGATACACGTCCTTGGCAGAAATTTCAATGATTCAATGATTGATATGAGGAGTTGAATTGAGATATATCTTTGAGGTTATCGCTTCAAACCCATAATAACAGTACTCATGAAATCCAAACGCTATGATTTTATAAGGTCTCCGACATATGGGAGCAATGTTTTTTGAACATTGTGTGGTAACTGGGTGGGTAACCATGGAAGCTGAGTGATTAACCAATGAGACTCCGGTTTGTACTGTTGCAAACGCCATCAAATGTTCAAAAATTGAAACTACCTAGACGCCAATTTTTGCCCACTTTCGTTAGAGAAAATCGACTTCGATCGTACTCCTTTCCTCTATTCTTCATACTGTGCTCCCATGCAACCGGATTGTCCGGAACGGAACGACCCTACTTGGTGGAATGCTGGTTTGAATGGATTGGTTTTATTCGAATGTGACTATAACAATACTAGGGATCCACCAATTGTGAGCGTTCCGTTCCGGACAATGAGCTCCAAAAACAATGAACGTCACCTGGGAACACTGACTCGTGATGCACTGTTTGAATTGATCAGAGATATGTACGAAAATAGAGAAGTACCGAAAGATTTCCAAAAGAACAAAATTGTCGCCATTCCGAAAAAACAAGGAGCAGACAAATTTAAGAACTACAGAACAATTAGTTCAACTTCACATGCCTCTAAAATACTGACAAAAATTATATACAGGAGGATAGAAAATAAAATAGAGAGTAGATTAGCAGAAGATCAGTTCGGTTTTAGGAAAAATAGGGGAACGCGAGAAGCAATTTTAGCACTCAGAACAGTAGTAGAGAAGAGACTAGAGTTGAAAAAGTCTGTGCATACAGGTTTCGTACACTAAGAAAAATTATCTATTATAAATTACTAGACTGGCTAGTATATTGAGGATATACTTGCATTTTAAGGTTATATACCAAACATTATCATCAAAAGCATCAGACTTTCTATTATAAAATGTCATTATCCTACCATTAACTCCCAGAAAGTCTGGTACTTTTGAAGAGAATGTTCCATAAAAACATTATAAACAATGAATTTACTTGTAAAGAAAACAAATAACGAATCGTGCCAAAATAGTTCAATATTTGGATTCCCTAACTCAAAAAACATGAACACGCATTGAAAAATCAAATTAATACAACCTTTCCTATGAACTCCAATATTCAGCCGGTAACACGACGCGAAATGATGAACGATTCTCGTTGCGCGTTCATATTAAACTCGCTGTATTTTCAAAACTAATAGTTCAATCGATCTAAAAATTTCCACAAAGTTTCTCCATACACTAACGAACAACTTTGTCGCTGGAAGTTTTTCGTAGCTCATACTTCCCCCGATACTTTTTCAACGCAAAGCATGAAAAACATGGTTTTCACTTCGGATTAAAAAATTCATAATTTCTTATTAACTTTCACAAATTTTTCCAACATACACGTCATCGGGAAAGTCTTACGAGTCGGATTACGCAAGATTTATTACGATAAATGAAAAAATGGCTGAGTTACGACGAGTTTAATGTTGAAAAACATTGATTTTCGATTTAAAAAAATAGGTGCTTTTTATTTTTTTTCTTGAAAACTATCGATCATAGAAAAAAATTGTAGGGGGAGACTGAGATTGATTTTTCAAGCCCTATCACCCAGTATTTTTAGATTTTCAAAATTCCGATTTTTTTTTCGAACCTTCACGTGGCGGCTTGGACAATACTTTTACCGCTTTTCGAACGCATCGTCGGTTATGCTTTCCGTGGGCTCAATTGAAATTACAGATTCAGGATGACATAGTTATATTAGCTACGAGTTAGAAAATATTCTCAACACTATGAAAACAATATTGTTATAAAAGTATTGTATGATTATTAATAAGGACAAAACAAAATTCATGATGTGTACAACAGCGAAAACATCAAGAAGAACGAAAAACAAAATAAATACAGAGATAATTCAGCGAGTGAAAGAATTCAAATTTCCAAGAGGCATAATTACAGAAAACGGTAAAATCGAAAGAGCGAGAATGGCACAATGAAAACAGGCTTTCCAGTAAAAGAAACAGTTACTATGCTCAGAATATTGGCTTAGCAGTAAGAAAGAAATTCTTGAAGAATTATGTTTGGAGCACAGCATTATATGGTTGCAAAACTTGGACAATTGGAAAAACGGCCCAACGAAGACTTGAAGCTTTTGAAATGTGGTGTTATAGAAGGATGCTTATAATAAAATGGATAGAAAAAGTAAACAATGAAGAAGTACTTGGGAAGGTAAATGAAAAAAAGAAGTGTTTTGAAACATGTCGTGAAAAGAAGAAGTAATCTGATAGGACACACATTAAGGCACGATAGTTTCTTGAAAACAATATTGGAAAGAAAAATGAATGGTAAAACTCGCAAAGGTGTCTACCTTTATCAAGACCTAGATTAAGTTATATGAAGCAAATTGTACAAGATAAGGGTTGTCGTAGATATGGGAGCCTTCCGAAGTAGCTGATCCAAGTGATCCGGATCACTTTTCAAGCATTTTGATTGGGTGGAAAGTGATCCGGATCACTTGGATCCGTTCCCTAGTAGAAATCACTCTAGTCATTTTCTAGGCGATTACAAGGCCTTACGAGGCCTTGCAAGTCCCTCACAAGGGCCTGGTGAGGCCTCGCAAGGCCTAGAGAATTACTAGAATGATTTCTGCTAGGGTTATTTCGGAAGGCTCCATGTAGAAAATAAGCGTTTAGCGGATAATAGACTGGGTTGGAGGATTTCATAAAACCCGTCTTAAGACTGATTACTTCATGATGATCATCATCATCTTTTATGGTTAAATTCAGATGAAACACGAGGTCTGGAGGTTTTCGAGGGTGCTGAATCCGAATCTTATGTCAAAATTACGGATTCAACATTGATTGATGGACGTCAATCGGGTAGTTCAGAATACGTGAACTCATTTACACAGAAAAAAAAACTATCTTGTATCAAGACAATATTGTTTTCGTTATATATGAAACACGGATTGTCTCAGTTCAATGCAATTTCCTTTGAATCAAACACAGGAAAAAACAAAATTCTTAATTCAAAGCAAATTGCATTGAACTGAGACAATTCGTGTTTCATATATAACGAAAACAATATTTTCTTGATACAAGATAGTTTTTTTTTCTGTGTATATAAAACAAAAAGTAACAACAGAGTGTTGTATACACACTGTATCCAATATACTATGAAAATTCATAGTATATACGTATAGTCAGTGACATGCTGTAAGTTAACAACTTTTATTAATTCACAGGTTTTGAAAACACTAAAACGTCACGAGGCATACACTTATCACGTTTTATCGCTATTGTTTTTTGGCGTTTTGGTTAATTCTACCTACTTATCTATTACTGTTTACTTATTATTTTTCATTCTCTATCGAAAAAATCGATAAAATTTTTCTCCAACATTTTTTATAAACATTTTAATTTCTATACCCAACAGATTTTCGATAGGAGGTATTTTGGCCGAAAGGACATGATTTGACAATCGCTAGTCGCTTCCAGAGAACACTAGAAAATGACTAGCCGTAGTCAAATTATGTCCATTCAGTCAACAACTTTTTCGACAAAAAGACCTCTTATCCCCATTTTCGCTTTTCCTTGAATTTATCTTTTCTCGAGACTGGAAAACTTGTTCCTTTTCGTTATGAAAAAAAAATCTGAAGACACAGCAGACATGTTACCTTTTATTATCACGTGACCGACAATATGCAACGTTCGGTCGCTGTTTGGGGTGGATCTCAGGAGTCTGTAAGAATGGTGAATGCAGGGGATTTTGAGAATGTTGTCAATGAATTATGAGTGAAATATTTGACTATTCGAGAAATATTTGGAGACTGTTTTGAAACTGGTGAAAGTAGGCTTGAGATCCATTCTGAACTAATAGCAGCATATCTAGGGACTGGCTCCATATCTACGACCACTCCAAGACTATTCCTAGCCTTTTTTAAGGCCCATTTAGTACCTGTGCGGAAATGATCCTCGGAACATCATGTTCCTGTGATAGTATAATAACGATACTAACATCACGCTACACTGACTGTAGCAAACAATTTGGTGACTCTTTCGAGTTAATTTAGACACTGTTTGGCAACAACTTTGAATCCATCCGGAAGACAAGAGCTAAACATCTACAGACTCTTTTGACTATTCCTAGACTATCCGATGAATGAGCGGAGGTTATTCCTCTAATAAGTTAAAATTGTAATGTTTGTTGGATAACATCGTCCAGAAAATGTTATGGTATCGATATTGTGATGTCTCAAGTCCTCTTAGAGAAAGTTTGATATCCACTTGGAAATTCATCAACAGGGTATCATGGTAATAAATATAAAGAAACAAGCACGTTTTTTTGATTTTTCTTTCAGAAACCTGTTCAGTATATATTTTGGCGATTTTCAGCGTTTATAGTTTACATGTTGAAGAGCTCGAATTAATTTTTCGATGCAGTTATATGAAAGTGGAGACAAAATACTGCAACGCACATGAAAGTTTTTCTGAAAATTGCGGCGTGCAGAATGATTTAAAAAATTCTTGATGGATCATACACTGTGACAAATTGGCGGTGTTGGCCAAAACTGACACCAAATAATGTTTTTAACACCACATGGTGTCAGTCTCACACCATAAAGTGTTTTTTCAACACCGTTTGGTATTATTCCTACATCAATTTTGGCGTGGACTTCTATACAATCCACGTGGTGTTAATTCTAACACCGTTTTGATACGCTTTTTCTACAGTGTAATGACTCTTATTATCATTGAAATATTGTTGGATGATCAATCCACGACTATTCCATCACGGTCTGGAAAATGATTCGATTAGGTTTGAGTTTTGTTCGCATATAACAGCATATCAGACGCGATCAAACTACCCTGCGGGCTGTCTCGAAACTTGTTCTAACACTGTTTCTACCAAGAGATGTCTTTTCACACCTTTCAAATTCCAATTAAAAATTATTCTCCAATTTTACCATTCCCCACAGTTAATTTCTCGACTTTTCGCACAATAGTTGTCAAATAAATGTACCGATACCATTTCCCTTCTGTTCTTTCTAGATTTCAGAATGTGCATATGATACACCTATTTCTATCATGAGGTGTCTTCGGACACCGTAAGGACACTGAGAAAAAAAATTCTTTGAATTAATAAAATTGATTTCATTGATTCCTATTTCAGTGCATTGAATAAATTTCTTTTTGACTCTAAAATGATTTCATAACCATAAAAGGTCACTTCATTCGTACTATCAAATCAGCTCATTGAAATTTATTTTTTGAAATTAAAAACACACTTTATTGACTGAATAACTAATCATTTTTGTCAATATCATCTTTCATCCGATTTATAACTCTCATTTGATGAATTCCAAAGTGAAAATCAATGAAATACAACTTCAATTTTATAACGTAAAGTTTCGTATGGAAATCGAGGTTGATTATACTTAGTATTTGAAATTCTTAAGAATCAAGTATTTGACATGACAATTGTTTTCTTCACCGGAATAATTATCGAATCCAAGTGAAAATATATTTCATAAAATGAGTGGACATGGCTTACAAATGATGAAATTCTTCCATCACGAGAAAAACAACGCGAGATCAGATTAATAACATAATTATTATATTCAAGAACATTAAGTTATAGGACCAAAAATACTGTTATTTATAAACCGGTACAGTTAAGAGTATTATAATCTCATTCATTTCAATACAAGTGGTTTTGTTCAAATAATAACATCAAATCATATACTGAATAGTTGTGAATTTTAATTCCGAGAGTTCTATTTTTTCAAGAGAAAACTAAATTCATGATCACAATGAGATACCTGTTCAGTTCAAACTTCAGAGCAATTTCTTTGGATAAAATCTATTTTATAGAACAGATTTCATATGAACACTGATAGTTTGGATACTTTTGAAATCAATCAAATGAAGTATTATTACCCATGATTTGGGAATTCAAATCGAATGAAGCTATTTTATTCATGCTAATAAATGTGTTCCTGAAGTTTGAATCGTTTATAGAAACAAAACGAAAATTGGAACTCATGAAATCTGACAAATCATCGTTACATATCTTTTCGAATCAACTCTTTGCCACTGGAAAGATCGTTTAAATAATGTACTGCAAGATTTTTTGGCTTGAATAGTTGAATATTATCTTATTCGATGGTTAATTAGTTTCAATAAACGATTCAAACTTCAGCAACATCTAAAAAAATACCTCATTAAAAATTTTCATTTATGATTGAAGAAGGATTCTAGTCAAGAAACTGCCAACCTGATTATTCTCGCCAATATTACGTTTGATGAGGTCAAAATTTTATACATTCTGCAAAATTCCAATGCTTTTTGCAAATAAAGGTTTCACCGAGTCCATAAAATGGATAGATCCGTCGAATTTATGAATTCATTGAAACAAAGAAATATGTTTTTGAAATAAAAATGTATTGAATTCACTCCGACAAATTGCGTTTACTTCTCAGAAGGTGGCAATACTTTCTCACAAGCTATCTTCCTGCAGTGCAGTTCGCATATGAAGGATTAATTCACAATATAGCAATAAAGTAATGTTCCGTCCTAATAAATATTTCTTTCAGGCTCCGGCACCGAACATCATCAACGGATATGACTTGATCGCAGAGAAAAACAGTTTCTTCGAAATTCTTGATCATACTAATCATCTGATCGAATAATCCAATTGTTTCAAATGAACTACAGATCACACAGGAACTAAGAAGGTCGGCTCCGCCCTTGCGCGAATGCTCTGACTCCTGCTTATTTCTTTTTATTCTGGAAATTTTGTAAAATATCATTCATCCAATCAAAAAGAATTTTATTGATTTGAAGAAAGATTTATTCATATCGATAAGTTCTCTGAAGGATTAGAAAATCTCTTTGTACATTCTATGAAATAATTTCTTAGATGGGGAAGAATATTCATTGTTTCAAATATTGATTTATTGACAGAAAATTTTCATTTCATATTCATGAAAACATTTTATTTCGAATGCAAGAAATATTTATATTGTTTATATTGATATTTTCCTATTTTAAAACTTTTTTTATTCAAATAATTAAATATTTTATTGAAAGAAGAAATTATCATTTTGGCACTACAGTTGGTTATCACAATGTTACGAATGGTTTCTGCCCATCGAATGCATAATTCATTGAATCAAATTATATTCCATGAATTCGAAAATCAAAATTTTCCATTCAATAACTCTTTCATCAACCCTAAGTACCTCATATTCCAATTAATGATCCCACCACTTCCTTGTGGATCACATATTAGATGAAGTTGATGCAATAACTCCACAGATACCATTGGATGAATTCATTTCTTAGACTCAAAGAAAAATTCATCGGTCAAAAACATTTTTTTTCTCAGTGTATCATCCCAGATAGCATTGAAAGTCCTCTGGACGTTTGAGAAACATAACCTTAGTTCTGCGCGCTTCGTCTCCGGGGAGTAGGTTTAAGTACGTTCAGAGGACGTTCATTTTTTATGCATCTGAATACGTTCCCAGTACGTATTTTGCATTCACCACGGGACGTTCTCGTTACGTTTTCCAAACGTACTTTCATGGAACCAACCTTCACAAACACATGTGTAGTATCGCAGAACGTCATTGACACCTTTATTGAACACGTCCCCAAAACGTCGCTTGGTGAAGATAAATAGAACATTACGGAACATTTGTATGTCCCTGGGACGTACATGCGACGTTCTTAGAACGTCCTGGGATCTCATTTGAACGTTCTCTGCGTGAGCAAGTACGTTTTGTGATTGTTTAGAAAACCTCCCGATGCTATCCGGGATTTCTAAAGTCTTCATGTTTTGGGAATATGCTCATGATTTTAGTATTTAAGAAAAAATAAGAACCCACACAGACAAAAAGAGCTCTTTTAAATATTTAAAAGATGTCTTTGAAAACTGCAAGAGCTCTTGCAAGACCTTTCCAAAAGATCTCTTTTCGTGAGCGAAAAGATGTCTTATGCAACACCAATAGATATCTTTTAGTTGTCTTCAAGAAATCTAGAAGACATCTTCCAGAAATGTTTAAGAATTCTCAATGATTTCTTGAAGATGTTTCTAAGAGCTCTTGAAGAGATCTTAAATCCTTCTTGAAGAATTCTTAAATCCCTCCCGAAGACTTTCTGAAGAACTCTCAAATATCTCTTGAAGATTTCTTGAAAGTATTATTAAAATGTCTTGATTAAAATATTAAAATATCCATAACCATACGAATTCATTCATTATTTTGATTTATTAATTTGAATAAAGGCTTACCAAAACATATGAGGTGTTTGCATATAATTCGAATGCAAAAATACTTCAAGCATTTTTCATGCATGTATATAACCTAAATTCAAAATATTTCAACATTCAATTCCATTCACTTGAATCTGAATTTCCATACATTCTATCTTGCACAAAAATGTGAAATTTGATGGAAATTTAATTCACGTCAAAAATAATGAATTGATATTCCTCTAATATATGATTCTGCATAATGATAGGTTCGCTACAAAACAAAATATATTATTGTAATGTAATTGGTTACATGTTTCTTTTCTGCGGCAATACTTTTATTATCCAGTATTGGATCTTGAATGTTTATGTATATATAATTAATTATACATAATTAATATTGCACAACATCATCGGCGTCGTCGTTCCTCACTGCACACGTGAAACAAATGCGCGGGACACTGTGAATAACTATACGTGAATTACTGCAATGTCCTCTCTAATTCTCTTTGATCTAATTGGTCTATTGGGATTGTTCTAAAAGTGCTCTTGAAGATATCTTCAAGAAATGTTTATGAGTGTTCTTGAATATATCTCAATTACAGTTGTCTTATAGAACTCGCGCAGCAAGAGATCTTTTATACATTTGTAAAAGACATCTTTAAGATGTCTTTCAGAAATGTCTTGAAGATACATGAATTCAGGACTCTTTTAGACGTCTTGAAGAACTGCTTGCTGTGTGGGAACTGTTAATTTTCATAAAAAAAAAGAACTATTAATTTTTCTGTTGATTTCGATGTTTAACCGAATAAATACAATCTTTTGGACAAATGAATCCGTGTTAATTACATATTAATTCCTAGTGAAAAGAAAACCTTCAAATCCTATTATAAGGAAATAATTGGAAATGGGTGTGCTTTTGTTCATGCCCCAATCATTTTCTATTATTTCTCATTATTTCTTGTCGCTGTCTTGTTTTGTAATAGGATTTTGAGGGTTTTTCACCAGAGATTTTGAGTATTATTTTGTGACAGCTGAAAATCCTGTAAGAACGCAAAAAAAGTTTCAGTCACCCCCCCCCCGCTTTTCACTTTGATGGGGCCTCCAATAGTCCAATAGCCCCGGGTCTCAAAATCTTCTAATCCGGGCCTGCAATCACCCTTGTGTCTCTGTGAACTTGTGAAGAACTAAATAAATCTTTGTTCATACCAGATCATATATAATCAATAACTTTCTTTACTTTATGTTCAATCTCCTACATCTACAAAGTAATGTTTTGATTTGAATCATTCTCCTTGATTGAACCTTGTATGATTTATTCAATCATTAGCCTGTGGTTCAGGTTGGGAGACCCAACAGTAGCAGACTGTTCATCAGGGATCACGGTATATCTCTTATGCTTTTGTCTGTAAAAGAATATTGTACGTGAAGGCATATTGTATTTTATGATTAATACTTCATACATAGCTTACCTTTTTATATTTTTCAATTCTTCAAATGTGGCAAATAAATCTATAGCTTCCTCAAATTTTTCCTATGCTTTTTTTATGGATAACCTCTTCATTCATTCATTTTTCATTAACTTTTTGTGTGATTTATATTTCAAATTATTTGTATTTTATTGTTGTCCTGATTGCATAAACTGTAACCACCTGTCATTCATCCAATTGTTATGCAATTTTCCTTTGAATATTATCATAACCTCATGGCAGGTTATTTGTTCATGTTCTTAGTTCTTACATACTATACTGAAATGAACGCTATTGGATGTTGGGAGAAAGAAAGAGACAGATACATCCATACTATGGTGAGAATTGAAAACCCACCTCAAAGGCCTAAATACAAAAGTTAAGTGAGGGTGGCGTCACATAGACCTCAAAAAGAGCGGAAAGCGGAACGCGGAACCTCTGGTTGGAGGGAGGCAAATACCCACCTCTCTCTTCAGCCAAAGGTTCCGCGTTCCACTTTCCGCCCTTTTTTAGCTCCATGTGACGCCACCCTTACGTTTACATAGCTTGTGTGTCTAGACCTTTAGATAGTGAAAATTTATCATGATAGAATAAATCGTTGATGGAAAAAACATTGTGATATTTCGATCGCATCAAAATTTGAAACGTCTATATCTCGGTATGAGATGAGCTGAGATGGTGCGTCGTGTGTTTAAACGAAAGTATGTAGTCGAATTGTATGGTAAAAGTGTGGTTATTTTTTCGTGATATACAGTTTGTGACGAGTTATTGTGAGTTGAAGATTTTTTGACTATATCAAATCTCGGTTTACGTGTAAAGATACACGGCAGCACACGACTTCTGCTTTTTTATTTTTCTTCATGGCTTTTTTCATGTACTTTGCGTCAAGAGGCTAGCGCGTCTCTTGATTTTGCTAAGGCTTTGTCTAAAAGGACGCAAAGCGTACTTTTAATGAATTTTTTCAAAGGACGCGAGGGTTCGCGTAATTATAACAGATTTATTAGAATGACGCGAAATATCGCTAATATTTTTTTTTTGAAAGGACGTCACGCGTAACTTTAGTGTAACCTCAAAGGCGAGACTAAAAGAACGCGAAGCGGAAATATATATTTATATCAATATATTTTCATATGCTTTTATGGTTGGCAGCACTGATGTGTGATAAATTTGATTAATGCTCAAATAGCAATGAAGGAATCAGAAAAAAATACTTGAAAAAGAATCTTTTCTGAATCTTTTTAAAATTTTTAAATTCTTGAAAAACTTCAAAATATCTATCAAATAGAACTGTTTTCTAATCCTATGGGGATTTTAGAATTATAAAAGAACTTAGAAAGGATCCTTACATTTGTGACTGAATACCCCGGCAAAAGATGTCCATTGAGTCCTTTCAATTCATAAAAAGTGTTTTTAACAATAAATGTAAATTTTAACTCATTCATTAAAGTGAAATAACGACTGTGAATAGGTTTGAATGGGCTTAAATGGTCATTTACCCTTGTAAGCTTGTTATGAAATCTCATGAATCAATGAAATTCAGTAGACTTTCTTAACCAGGATCCCCAAGAGAACACGAACCTCAAAGAACGTCCAATAGACGTACTGGACGTCCAATGGAGGTTCAAGTACGTCCGTTGGACGTATTTGGAGGTTTGTGTTCTCTTGGAGATGTATTCAGAATCCTATTGTAAAATTCTGACGAATGCTGATATATTCTGATAAATTCCTAGACAAGAATTCATCAAAAGCGTATAAAAAATTTGTAGTAAACATTTTTGGAGCCCTCTTTTGAAACACTGAAAGATATTTTCAAGAGATATAAAATATATCTTATGTAATAAATTTAGATATCTTGGAGAAAGACACGTAAAAGATATTTTATAATGTTGCAGAAGACATCTTCAATACATCTTTAAAATATCTTTCAGAATGTTCCGAAAGATTTTGACAAGAATGTTTATTGGGTTTTTATTTCGTGAGTGTTTAGGAGATATTTCACGTTGGCTTATGATGTATGATAAAACCCACTTCTTCGATCATAAATTTTCATAACGATATTATTAAATTTGATGAATTCACGCTCAAGTGCTCATTTAAAAACCTCATAAAATCTCACAAAATTCACGTACTTTTTGTACAGAAAATATACTTCTCCCCATACAGCACCGAATATTTCAGTAATGTATCAGAAACGTCTCCGTTACAAAAGCGGACATAAAAACTTATCAGAAGGTCTTCAAATACCTTTCAAACACGTTTCTATGTCCGCTTTTATAACGGAGACGTTTCTGATACATTACTGAAATATTCGGTGCTGTATGGGTTAGGGATGAAGATTTGTCACAGTTTGTTGAAATGTCCGATGATTTCCAAGCAGCTTAGAACTCATTGGAAGTCAACGAAATTTAATAGAACTCATGTGGATGTAATAGCCTTGGTAGACCAAGGTGATGATCTTATTGTGCACGCAAAAGACCCTGAAAAGACCGTGAAAAGATCTTGAGAAAAAGGTTAATATCAATGCGAAAAATGAACGTAAGAGAAAAAATGAAAAGGGATTCATAAAGTGGAAGGTTCAATCTAACGATCAAAACAAACAGGATTGCGAAATTCTGTAATTAAAGACAATAATTAACGATTTGGAAAACTTGAATTTATCGAAGAAATTCAATGCGGCAAAGCAGCGACGAAGCGTGGTGTGGCTGCCGAGTAGGAGAAGAATGGTTAGAGAATGGAGGAGACATCGAAAGGCCTACGGCACAAACTATAGACGAAACAGAAAGTTCGAGCGGAGAACCACTGAGACCTTTGAAAGACTCTCGTAAATAATCACACTTTAGAGTCGATTTTCAAACTTGATTGTTTATACCAGCGAAATATTTCCATTCAAGAGTCACTATTGAACATATAAGATGTGATGAACATCCATCTTTTACATCATACGCGTGCAGGATGATGGGAAATCGACTTTGATGCTGAAAAGATCGTGAAAAGACCCTGTAAAGATCTTCAGCAAAAATCACACTTTAAAATCATTTTTTCGACTCGATTGTTTATACCAGCGGAATATTTCCATTCGGGGGTCATTATTGATGGTATAAAATGTTAGGAACATCTATTTTTTATATCATACGCGTGCAGAATGATGGGAAATCGACTTTAATGATGAAAAGATCTTGAAAAGATCCTGTAAAGACCCTGTAAAGATCTTCGGCAATAATCACACTTTAAAATGAATTTTTCGACTCGATTGTTTATACCAGCGGAATATTTCCATTCGGGGGTCATTATTGATGGTATAAAATGTGAGCAACATCTATTTTTTATATCATACGCGTGCAGAATGATGGGAAATCGACTTTAATGATGAAAAGATCTTGAAAAGACCCTGAAAAGACCCTGTAAAGATCTTCGGCAATAATCACACTTTAGAATCATTTTTTCGACTGGATTGTTTATACTAGCGAAATATTTCCTTTCGGGGGTCATTATTGATTGTGTAAAATGATAACAACATCTATTTTTCATATCATACGAGTGCAGAATGATGGGAAATCGACTTTAATGCTGAAAAGACCGTGAAAAGACCCTGAAAAGATCTTCGGCTATAATCACACTTCAAAATCATTTTTCAACCCAATTGCTCATATCGGCATATATTCTGGGAAATATCAACCACAAGGAATGAGAATGAAAAGGTTCAATTCGTATTCATATTTATTCCATAATATCGTGTTTTCTAATCATATTTTTCTCAAACATTTTCCTTAAGCCTACTTATATATTAATTTTCTCTTAAACATCAAACATCCCAAACTCCTCGCTTCATACATTATTCTTCCCCTTCCACCTTTCATTGCAAAGTTTCCTGGAAATCCATGCCCGCATATTTTTTTCAGGATTGTTCGTTCCCTCTTCGTCCAAAACATGATTCCCCTTCTGCAGTATCCTACACATGTCTGCAAAATATATGTCGATTAATCATTCCAGCTCCCATATGATTTTCCAACATCATTACCTATTAAATTTTTCACATCAATCTCCGTGATTGTTTTTTGTTCTCCCCCATCAATTCTATTTTTGAATGTATATTTCTGGCGCTCTGCTCTATCAGGCCAATAAACATTCATCAGAGCGCACGCTCTATCTCTCATCTGATTGACCCGAAGAGCAGTCATGATCCCTGTGATATGCACTTTTACCCCTGGTACCAGCTCCACCTAGGATTGTATAACACACAGTCGAGTTATACTCCTGAAATTGAACACAAGGAAGAAGAGCAGAAATGCACCAAATATTGCTCATGCACTTCGAAGTAACTGTAATGTTGCCCGTCAATCATCCATCGCATGTATTATTAAGTAGACTTAGATTCACAATTGGACACAATTGGAATCAACACATTTATTACATAAAAAATTTTCATACCACTACCATACAATCCTGGACAATAATGGTTTTTCACGAGATACCAGTGTACCATCCGAGTGAAGATTTCTCCAGAAAGTTGCTACGAACTCAATCCATGAAATAGTCTGAAATCTTAAGAGAATATTCTTTGATACTTCACAAATCGCGGTACACAGTCCGAATCTGGAACGTCGAAAAAATTCTCTTTCACCGAGTAAGAAGCCAAACTTTTTTTCAAAATTCTAAATCCGGGCTATGTGTCGCAATTTGTGAAGTATCAAAGAGTATTCCCTGAAAATTTCAGACTGTTTCATGAACTCAGTTTGGAGAAATCTTGCACAAAAAATGTTCACTTGGATGATACGCTGATCTTACCTCAAATAATCCTGTATAAGAAAAAAATGACTTTGGCAAACACCATGAGCGATCCAAGTATGGCTGGTCATAATTCCACATTTGAATCCTTCCCCCATAATCGTTAAAGATTTTTGCCATTGTGGAAAGACATACACGGGATCAGGAAGACGGGAGTAACGCTTACACGAATCCATCCTCTTGTCAACTAAACAATTACCATTTGCTTTCCATCCGCACGAGGAATCACGCCTCCTCCATCTGCAACACTTGGAGCCTGGAGGCCTTTCAAGGACTCGTTAATTTTACCAATCAGCTTTTCGTTGGACTGAGTTAGTTCTTCTTTCAACTCTTCTGGCGTCAAGCACTGTTTGTTCGAATGATTCGTGTTTTTGGAATTGCCAGGTTCTTGAACGGCCAATGACTTTTCTAAATGCTCTATCTGCTTTAAGGCCAAATCATATTTTTTTTTGATCTCATTATATTTGAGAAGAACATCTTCATAGTGCTCCACACTAATAACCGTATCCCTATTGATACGAGGGCCTTTTCTCGCCTGAAACAACATTTAAGATTACAATTGGAACGCATTGTAACCTCTGCATGATGAAAATTACAGGAAAGACAATCCTGAAAATGTACATTCATTTTACTCGATGAACAGTGTCGGAAAGATTCGGAAAGAAAGTAGGGCACAAACCGTTACAGAATGGCAAGAATCCACCTAACACATCACAGTCTTTGTAACGACAACCTTGCACGCAATGTCTGCTTGCGAGTAATTTCACACTCAAGTATGGAACAATTCACATTACATCTGTTATGTTAATACAATGCTGCGTCCACATTTGTGATATACACCGAAAAAAATGTTTTGTTAAAACAACAAACCTTTGGTTGTTTCAACAAAAGAATTTTGTTGAAATGTGATCAACCAAACGTTTTGTTAAAAACCATATTATTTTTTTGTTGCACACCTTTGGTTTCTAGGTGAATACATTTTGCTTGGGAAACCAAATTATATCGTCTGCAGACTGAAAATATTTTGTCCTGATGAGAAAATCATGATCAGATTGAAAAAAAAAATCACCACCAGCAGACTTGAACACAGGTCTTCGGAACTGGAAGCGGAGGCTCCATCACTCAAGCCATTGCCGATCACTTGGATACGGGGACCTTCTTTGCATATATCAAGTTGTGTTCATGTTTCAAACTCGAACTTCAAATACTAAGCCGTGTTAGGATTGAAGTAAGGATGATTTTCATCACGAATATCTATGGTACACGTACACATGACTTTCATTGAAAAGTAGCTCCGGGCTCTTGCGACATCTCCTTGTGAGATTCAATTAGCACTGCATCTCAGTGCATGACTTTTTATGATTGTAATAAATCAAAGTATTCTTCCATGCAGGAATATATTATTTTATTAACGACACAAAACTTTTCATGCGAATTTACGTTTCAGAAATGCACACGGAAGAAATAATTTAACTGCAGCAGCTAAATGGCTAGCACGGACAGGGACAGCCATTAAATTAGCTCCTGCAGCTAAATTTTAGCTACCACCGCAAATAAATTAGCTACAAATGCAAATTTTTTGCTATAACAGCTAAAATTTAGCTGCAGGAGCTAATTTAATGGCTGTCCATGTCCGTGCTAGCCATTTAGCTGCTGCAGCTAAATCATTTTTTTCGTGCAAAAGAATATTTTCACTACAAAGATGAAGTCATTATGAAGTGACAAAATTATTTTGTTTGTGGAACAAAACCGCGTAAGTTTTGTGAAAACAACCAAATAATATGTTTTTTTCAAAGGATGTGGGTAACCAAGAAATGTACTTGCTCTTAACCAAACAATCGAAATCAGTATAGTTCGAGATACAAAATGATTTATCCGTTTGGTTCCCTTGACCAAATTATATAGTATGGGCATGAGAAATCAAACAACAAAACACTTTTGTTACCATTACCAAAACTTTTTTTTCAGTGTAGTCACCACAGGATATTCATTTAATCGATGTAATGTAACCTGCACAGGTACAGGTTACATCTACACAGCACCTTAGTCCCGAAAGAATTCATGAAGAATTCTTATTGAATTGATTCTGTATTATGAATTCTTTCATGCTTCTTCTAAAACGGTGATGCTGTGTGGAGTTACATACTTGAGTGTGAAATCAATCGGAACTAGCGTATTGCATGCAACGTTCTCGTTACAAATACTGTGATTTGTTACGTGGGGAACGACTGTTTTGCTCTGTTCGGTGTTCGTGGCGGTTTTCGTCTCATTTTTCTCGCATCTATCATGTTGCTGAGGTTTGAACCGCTTTTTGAAATTAATTAGTAATGAAATAACGGGATACTCAGCTGCTGGAGATCCAACTTCTCGGAGTACACTCTTTGATCGATGTTTTCAGTTGCCAAAAATTACGAACAATTCATTTCAGAAGATAAATAACGATCAATTTTCATTTATTTTCTATAAACGATTCAAACATCAATAATATGAATCCATCGACCATTTCCAAAACGGTATGCCTTTTATATCAGAACTTGCAAATGTAAATAGTTCAAAACATACTTGTGAATGGCTGCGTGTAGATGCTGAAGAGATTGAATTTCCCGGTTCCAACTTGTCATTGTCATTATATGCTACATCAGTTGAGCGTTTCCTTTTAATCGGGATTATATCTGAAAATTCAATGGCGGTAATAATTTTGTTGATATTTTGATTTGCTATTTTTTCATTGTTGATATCGACGGGGGTATTGGGAATAGTATGAATGGTTGTCTTGGTTGTGATTATTGCCAAAGATCTTTACACGGGATTTTCAGAGTCTTTTCAAGATCTTTTCATCATCAAAGTCGATTTCCCGTCTTTCTGCACTCGCATGATATGAAAAATAGATGTTCTTAACATTTTATACCATCAATAATGACCCCCGAATGGAAATATTCCGCTGGTATGAACAATCCAGTTGAAAAAAAGATTTTAAGGTGTGATTATTGCCGAAGGTCTTTTCAGGGTCTTTTCAAGATCTTTTCAAGATCTTTTCATCATTAGAGTCGATTTCCCATCATTCTGCACTCGTATGATATAAAAAATAGATGTTGATAACATTTTATACAATCAAAAATGGCCCCCGAATGAAAATATTTCGCTAGTATAAACAATCGAGTCGAAAAAATCATTTTAAAGTGTGATTATTGCCGAAGATCTTTACAGGGTCTTTTCAAGATCTTTTCATCATTAAAGTCGATTTCCCATCATTCTGCACTCGTATGATATGTAAAATAGATGTTCTTAACATTTTATACAATCAATAATGGCCCCCGAATGGAAATATTTCGCTAGTATAAACAATCCAGTTGAAAAAAAGATTTTAAGGTGTGATTATTGCCGAAGGTCTTTTCAGGGTCTTTTCAAGATCTTTTCATCATTAAAGTCGATTTCCCAGCATTCTGCACTCGTATGATATGAGAAACAGATGTTCTTAACATTTTATACAATCAAAAATGGCCCCCGAATGAAAATATTTCGCTAGTATAAACAATCGAGTCGAAAAAATCATTTTAAAGTGTGATTATTGCCGAAGATCTTTACAGGGTCTTTTCAAGATCTTTTCATCATTAAAGTCGATTTCCCATCATTCTGCACTCGTATGATATGGAAAATAGATGTTCTTAACATTTTATACAATCAATAATGGCCCCCGAATGGAAATATTTCGCTAGTATAAACAGTCCAGTTGAAAAAAAGATTTTAAGGTGTGATTATTGCCGAAGGTCTTTTCAGGGTCTTTTCAAGATCTTTTCAAGATCTTTTCATCATTAAAGTCGATTTCCCATCATTCTGCACTCGTATGATATGGAAAATAGATGTTGTTAACAATTTATACAATCAATAATGGCCCCCGAATGGAAATATTTCGCTAGTATAAACAATCGAGTCGAAAAAATGATTTCAAAGTGTGATTATTGCCGAAGATCTTTACAGGGGCTTTTCAGGGTCTTTTCAAGATCTTCTCATCATCAAAGTCGATTTCCCATCATTCTGCACTCGTATGATATAGAAAATAGATGTTGTTGGAATTTTATACATTTAATACTGACCCCCGAATGGAAATATTTCGCTGGTATGAACAACCAAGTTGAAAGAATGATTTCAAAGTGTGATTATTGCCGAAGATCTTTACAGGGGCTTCTCAGGGTCTTTTCAAGATCTTCTCATCATCAGAGTCGATTTCCCATCATTCTGCACTCGTATGATATAAGAAGTAGATGTTGTTAACATTTGACACATTTAATCCTGACCCTCGAATGGAAATATTTCGCTGGTATGAACAACCAAGTTGAAAAAATGATTTCAAAGTGTGATTATTGCCGAAGATCTTTACAGGGTCTTTTCAGGGTCTTTTCGAGATCTTTCCATCAATCAAGTCGATTTCCCATCATTCTGCACTCGTATGATATGGAAAATAGATGTTCTTGACATTTTATACAATCAGTAATGGCCCCCGAATGGAAATATTTCGCTAGTATAAACAATCGAGTCGAAAAAATCATTTTAAAGTGTGATTATTGCCGAAGATCTTTACAGGGTCTTTTCAGGGTCTTTTCAAGATCTTTTCATCATTAAAGTCGATTTCCCATCATTCTGCACTCGTATGATATGGAAAATAGATGTTCTTGACATTTTATACAATAAATAATGGCCCCTGAATGGAAATATTTCGCTAGTTTAAACAATCGAGTCGAAAAAATCATTTTAAAGTGTGATTATTGCCGAAGATCTTTACAGGGGCTTTTTAGGGTCTTTTCAAGATCTTCTCATCATCAAAGTCGATTTCCCATCATTCTGCACTCGTATGATATAAAGAATAGATGTTGTTAACATTTCATACCATCAATAATGACCCCCGAATGGAAATATTCCGCTGGTATAAACAATCCAGTTGAAAAAATGATTTCAAAGTGTGATTATTGCCGAAGATCTTTACAGGGGCTTTTCAGGGTCTTTTCAAGATCTTCTCATCATCAAAGTCGATTTCCCATCATTCTGCACTCGTATGATATAGAAAATAGATGTTGTTGGAATTTTATACATTTAATACTGACCCCCGAATGGAAATATTTCGCTGGTATGAACAACCAAGTTGAAAGAATGATTTCAAAGTGTGATTATTGCCGAAGATCTTTACAGGGGCTTCTCAGGGTCTTTTCAAGATCTTCTCATCATCAAAGTCGATTTCCCATCATTCTGCACTCGTATGATATAAGAAGTAGATGTTGTTAACATTTGACACATTTAATCCTGACCCTCGAATGGAAATATTTCGCTGGTATGAACAACCAAGTTGAAAAAATGATTTCAAAGTGTGATTATTGCCGAAGATCTTTACAGGGTCTTTTCAGGGTCTTTTCGAGATCTTTTCATCATTAAAGTCGATTTCCCATCATTCTGCACTCGTATGATATAAGAAGTAGATGTTGTTCACAGTTGATACAATCAATAATGACACCCGAATGGAAATATTTCGCTAGTAGTAGTAGTAGTAAACAATCGAGTCGAGAAAATCATTTTGAAGTGTGATTATTGCCGAAGATCTTTACAGGGGCTTTTCAGGGTCTTTTCAAGATCTTTTCATCATTAAAGTCGATTTCTCATCATTCTGCACTCGTATGATATAGGAAATAGATGTTGTTAACATTTGATAGATTTAATACTGACCCTCGAATGGAAATATTTCGCTGGTATAAACAACCAAGTTGAAAGAATGGTTTCAACGTGTAATTATCGCCGAAGATCTTTACAGGGTCTTTTCAAGATCTTTTCATCATTAAAGTCGATTTCCCATCATTCTGCACTCGTATGATATGGAAAATAGATGTTCTTAACATTTTATACAATCAATAATGGCCCCCGAATGGAAATATTTCGCTAGTATAAACAATTCAGTTGAAAAAAAGATTTTAAGGTGTGATTATTGCCGAAGGTCTTTTCAGGGTCTTTTCAAGATCTTTTCAAGATCTTTTCATCATTAAAGTCGATTTCCCATCATTCTGCACTCGTATGATATGGAAAATAGATGTTGTTAACATTTTATACAATCAATAATGGTCCTCGAATGGAAATATTTCGCTAGTATAAACAATCGAGTCGAAAAAATCATTTTAAAGTGTGATTATTGCAGAAGGTCTTTTCAGGGTCTTTTCAAGATCTTTTCAAGATCTTTTCATCATTAAAGTCGATTTCCCATCATTCTGCACTCGTATGATATAGAAAATAGATGTTGTTGGAATTTTATACATTTAATACTGAGCCCCGAATGGAAATATTTCGCTGGTATGAACAACCAAGTTGAAAGAATGATTTCAAAGTGTGATTTTTGCCGAAGATCTTTACAGGGGCTTTTCAGGGTCTTTTCAAGATCTTCTCATCATCAAAGTCGATTTCCCATCATTCTGCACTCGTATGATATAAGAAGTAGATGTTGTTAACATTTGACACATTTAATCCTGACCCTCGAATGGAACTATTTCGCTAGTATAAACAATCGAGTCGAAAAAATCATTTTGAAGTGTGATTATTGCCGAAGATCTTTTCAGGGTCTTTTCAAGGACTTTTCATCATTAAAGTCGATTTCCCATCATTCTGCACTCGTATGATATGGAAAATAGATGTTCTTCACATTTTATACAATCAATAATGGCCCCCGAATGGAAATATTTCGCTAGTATAAACAATCGAGTCGAAAAAATCATTTTAAAGTGTGATTATTGCCGAAGATCTTTACAGGGTCTTTTCAGGGTCTTTTCAAGATCTTTTCATGATTAAAGTCGATTTCCCATCATTCTGCACTCGTATGATATGGAAAATAGATGTTCTTGACATTTTATACAATTAATAATGGCCCCTGAATGGAAATATTTCGCTAGTATAAACAATCGAGTCGAAAAAATCATTTTAAAGTGTGATTATTGCCGAAGATCTTTACAGGGTCTTTTCAGGGTCTTTCCAAGATCTTTTCATCATTAAAGTCGATTTCCCATCATTCTGCACTCGTATGATATGGAAAATAGATGTTCTTGACATTTTATACAATTAATAATGGCCCCTGAATGGAAATATTTCGCTAGTATAAACAATCGAGTCGAAAGAATCATTTTAAAGTGTGATTATTGCCGAAGATCTTTACAGGGGCTTTTTAGGGTCTTTTCAAGATCTTCTCATCATCAAAGTCGATTTCCCATCATTCTGCACTCGTATGATATGGAAAATAGATGTTCTTGAAATTTTATACAATTAATAATGGCCCCTGAATGGAAATATTTCGCTAGTATAAACAATCGAGTCGAAAAAATCATTTTAAAGTGTGATTATTGCCGAAGATGTTTACAGGGGCTTTTCAGGGTCTTTTCAAGATCTTCTCATCATCAAAGTCGATTTCCCATCATTCTGCACTCGTATGATATAGAAAATAGATGTTGTTGGAATTTTATACATTTAATACTGACCCCCGAATGGAAATATTTCGCTGGTATGAACAACCAAGTTGAAAGAATGATTTCAAAGTGTGATTTTTGCCGAAGATCTTTACAGGGGCTTTTCAGGGTCTTTTCAAGATCTTCTCATCATCAAAGTCGATTTCCCATCATTCTGCACTCGTATGATATAAGAAGTAGATGTTGTTAACATTTGACACATTTAATCCTGACCCTCGAATGGAAATATTTCGCTGGTATGAACAACCAAGTGGAAAAAATGATTTCAAAGTGTGATTATTGCCAAAGATCTTCACAGGGTCTTTTCAGGGTCTTTTCGAGATCTTTTCATCATTAAAGTCGATTTCCCATCATTCTGCAGTCGTATGATATAAGAAGTAGATGTTGTTCACAGTTGATACAATCAATACTGACACCCGAATGGAAATATTTCGCTAGTAGTAGTAGTAGTAAACAATCGAGTCGAGAAAATCATTTTGAAGTGTGATTATTGCCGAAGATCTTTACAGGGGCTTTTCAGGGTCTTTTCAAGATCTTTTCATCATTAAAGTCGATTTCTCATCATTCTGCACTCGTATGATATAGGAAATAGATGTTGTTAACATTTGATAGATTTAATACTGACCCTCGAATGGAAATATTTCGCTGGTATAAACAACCAAGTTGAAAGAATGATTTCAACGTGTAATTATTGCCGAAGATCTTTACAGGGGATTTTCAGGGTCTTTTCAAGATCTTTTCATCATTAAAGTCGATTTCCCATCATTCTGCACTCGTATGATATGGAAAATAGATGTTCTTGACATTTTATACAATCAATAATGGCCCCCGAATGGAAATATTTCGCTAGTATAAACAATCGAGTCGAAAAAATCATTTTAAAGTGTGATTATTGCCGAAGATCTTTACAGGGTCTTTTCAGGGTCTGTACAAGATCTTTTCATCATTAAAGTCGATTTCCCATCATCCTGCACTCGTATGTTATAAAAAATGGATGTTGTTGATATTTCGTACGATCAATAATGGCCCCCGAATGGAAATATTTCGCTAGTATAAACAACCGAGTCGAAAAAATGATTTTAAAGTGTGATTATCGCCGAAGGTCTTTGCAGGGTCTTCTCAAGGTCTTTTCATCATTAAAGTCGATTTCCCATCATTCTGCACTCGTATGATATAAAAAATAGCTGTGTTAACACTTTACACATTCAATAATGACCCCCGAATGGGACTATTTCGCGAGTATAAGCAATCGAGTCGAAAAAATGATTTTAAAGTGTGATTATTGCCGAAGATCTTTACAGGGGATTTTCAGGGTCTTTTCAAGATCTTTTCATCATTAAAGCCGATTTCCCATCATTCTGCACTCGTATGATATAGAAAATAGATGTTCTTGACATTTTATGCAATTAATAATGGCCCCTGAATGGAAATATTTCGCTAGTATAAACAATCGAGTCGAAAAAATCATTTTAAAGTGTGATTATTGCCGAAGATCTTTACAGGGTCTTTTCAGGGTCTTTTCAAGATCTTTTCATCATTAAAGTCGATTTCCCATCATTCTGCACTCGTATGATATGGAAAATAGATGTTCTTGACATTTTATACAATTAATAATGGCCCCTGAATGGAAATATTTCGCTAGTATAAACAATCGAGTCGAAAAAATCATTTTAAAGCGTGATTATTGCCGAAGATCTTTACAGGGGCTTTTTAGGGTCTTTTCAAGATCTTCTCATCATCAAAGTCGATTTCCCATCATTCTGCACTCGTATGATATGGAAAATAGATGTTCTTGACATTTTATACAATTAATAATGGCCCCTGAATGGAAATATTTCGCTAGTATAAACAATCGAGTCGAAAAAATCATTTTAAAGTGTGATTATTGCCGAAGATCTTTACAGGGGCTTTTCAGGGTCTTTTCAAGATCTTCTCATCATCAAAGTCGATTTCCCATCATTCTGCACTCGTATGATATAAGAAGTAGATGTTGTTAACATTTGACACATTTAATCCTGACCCTCGAATGGAAATATTTCGCTGGTATGAACAACCAAGTTGAAAAAATGATTTCAAAGTGTGATTATTGCCAAAGATCTTCACAGGGTCTTTTCAGGGTCTTTTCGAGATCTTTTCATCATTAAAGTCGATTTCCCATCATTCTGCAGTCGTATGATATAAGAAGTAGATGTTGTTCACAGTTGATACAATCAATACTGACACCCGAATGGAAATATTTCGCTAGTAGTAGTAGTAGTAAACAATCGAGTCGAGAAAATCATTTTGAAGTGTGATTATTGCCGAAGATCTTTATAGGGGCTTTTCAGGGTCTTTTCAAGATCTTTTCATCATTAAAGTCGATTTCTCATCATTCTGCACTCGTATGATATAGGAAATAGATGATGTTAACATTTGATAGATTTAATACTGACCCTCGAATGGAAATATTTCGCTGGTATAAACAACCAAGTTGAAAGAATGATTTCAACGTGTCATTATTGCCGAAGATCTTTACAGGGGATTTTCAGGGTCTTTTCAAGATCTTTTCATCATTAAAGTCGATTTCCCATCATTCTGCACTCGTATGATATGGAAAATAGATGTTCTTGACATTTTATACAATCAATAATGGCCCCCGAATGGAAATATTTCGCTAGTATAAACAATCGAGTCGAAAAAATCATTTTAAAGTGTGATTATTGCCGAAGATCTTTACAGGGGCTTTTTAGGGTCTTTTCAAGATCTTCTCATCATCAAAGACCATTTCCCATCATTCTGCACTCGTATGATATGGAAAATAGATGTTCTTGACATTTTATACAATTAATAATGGCCCCTGAATGGAAATATTTCGCTAGTATAAACAATTCAGTTGAAAAAAAGATTTTAAGGTGTGATTATTGCCGAAGGTCTTTTCAGGGTCTTTTCAAGATCTTTTCAAGATCTTTTCATCATTAAAGTCGATTTCCCATCATTCTGCACTCGTATGATATGGAAAATAGATGTTGTTAACATTTTATACAATCAATAATGGTCCTCGAATGGAAATATTTCGCTAGTATAAACAACCCAGTCGAAAAAATCATTTTAAAGTGTGATTATTGCAGAAGGTCTTTTCAGGGTCTTTTCAAGATCTTTTCAAGATCTTTTCATCATTAAAGTCGATTTCCCATCATTCTGCACTCGTATGATATAGAAAATAGATGTTGTTGGAATTTTATACATTTAATACTGAGCCCCGAATGGAAATATTTCGCTGGTATGAACAACCAAGTTGAAAGAATGATTTCAAAGTGTGATTATTGCCGAAGATCTTTACAGGGGCTTTTCAGGGTCTTTTCAAGATCTTCTCATCATCAAAGTCGATTTCCCATCATTCTGCACTCGTATGATATAAGAAGTAGATGTTGTTAACATTTTATACAATCAATAACGGCCCCTGAATGGAAATATTTCGCTAGTATAAACAATCGAGTCGAAAAAATCATTTTGAAGTGTGATTATTGCCGAAGATCTTTTCAGGGTCTTTTCAAGGACTTTTCATCATTAAAGTCGATTTCCCATCATTCTGCACTCGTATGATATGGAAAATAGATGTTCTTGACATTTTATACAATCAATAATGGCCCCCGAATGGAAATATTTCGCTAGTATAAACAATCGAGTCGAAAAAATCATTTTAAAGTGTGATTATTGCCGAAGATCTTTACAGGGTCTTTTCAGGGTCTTTTCAAGATCTTTTCATGATTAAAGTCGATTTCCCATCATTCTGCACTCGTATGATATGGAAAATAGATGTTCTTGACATTCTATACAATTAATAATGGCCCCTGAATGGAAATATTTCGCTAGTATAAACAATCGAGTCGAAAAAATCATTTTAAAGTGTGATTATTGCCGAAGATCTTTACAGGGTCTTTTCAGGGTCTTTCCAAGATCTTTTCATCATTAAAGTCGATTTCCCATCATTCTGCACTCGTATGATATGGAAAATAGATGTTCTTGACATTTTATACAATTAATAACGGCCCCTGAATGGAAATATTTCGCTAGTATAAACAATCGAGTCGAAAAAATCATTTTAAAGTGTGATTATTGCCGAAGATCTTTACAGGGGCTTTTCAGGGTCTTTTCAAGATCTTCTCATCATCAAAGTCGATTTCCCATCATTCTGCACTCGTATGATATAGAAAATAGATGTTGTTGGAATTTTATACATTTAATACTGACCCCCGAATGGAAATATTTCGCTGGTATGAACAACCAAGTTGAAAGAATGATTTCAAAGTGTGATTTTTGCCGAAGATCTTTACAGGGGCTTTTCAGGGTCTTTTCAAGATCTTCTCATCATCAAAGTCGATTTCCCATCATTCTGCACTCGTATGATATAAGAAGTAGATGTTGTTAACATTTGACACATTTAATCCTGACCCTCGAATGGAAATATTTCGCTGGTATGAACAACCAAGTGGAAAAAATGATTTCAAAGTGTGATTATTGCCAAAGATCTTCACAGGGTCTTTTCAGGGTCTTTTCGAGATCTTTTCATCATTAAAGTCGATTTCCCATCATTCTGCAGTCGTATGATATAAGAAGTAGATGTTGTTCACAGTTGATACAATCAATACTGACACCCGAATGGAAATATTTCGCTAGTAGTAGTAGTAGTAAACAATCGAGGCGAGAAAATCATTTTGAAGTGTGATTATTGCCGAAGATCTTTACAGGGGCTTTTCAGGGTCTTTTCAAGATCTTTTCATCATTAAAGTCGATTTCTCATCATTCTGCACTCGTATGATATAGGAAATAGATGTTGTTAACATTTGATAGATTTAATACTGACCCTCGAATGGAAATATTTCGCTGGTATAAACAACCAAGTTGAAAGAATGATTTCAACGTGTAATTATTGCCGAAGATCTTTACAGGGGATTTTCAGGGTCTTTTCAAGATCTTTTCATCATTAAAGTCGATTTCCCATCATTCTGCACTCGTATGATATGGAAAATAGATGTTCTTGACATTTTATACAATCAATAATGGCCCCCGAATGGAAATATTTCGCTAGTATAAACAATCGAGTCGAAAAAATCATTTTAAAGTGTGATTATTGCCGGAGATCTTTAAAGGGTCTTTTCAGGGTCTTTACAAGATCTTTTCATCATTAAAGTCGATTTCCCATCATCCTGCACTCGTATGTTATAAAAAATGGATGTTGTTGATATTTCGTACGATCAATAATGGCCCCCGAATGGAAATATTTCGCTAGTATAAACAACCGAGTCGAAAAAATGATTTTAAAGTGTGATTATCGCCGAAGGTCTTTGCAAGGTCTTCTCAAGGTCTTTTCATCATTAAAGTCGATTTCCCATCATTCTGCACTCGTATGATATAAAAAATAGCTGTGTTAACACTTTACACATTCAATAATGACCCCCGAATGGGACTATTTCGCGAGTATAAGCAATCGAGTCGAAAAAATGATTTTAAAGTGTGATTATTGCCGAAGATCTTTACAGGGGATTTTCAGGGTCTTTTCAAGATCTTTTCATCATTGAAGCCGATTTCCCATCATTCTGCACTCGTATGATATAGAAAATAGATGTTGTTAACATTTTATACAATCGATAATGGCCCCCGAATGGAAATATTTCGCTAGTATAAACAATCGAGTTGAAAAGATGATTTCAAAGTGTGATTATTGCCGAAGATCTTTACAGGTCCTTTTCAGGGTCTTTTCAAGATCTTTTCATCATTAAAGTCGATTTCCCATCATTCTGCACTCGTATGATATGGAAAATAGATGTTCTTGACATTTTATACAATTAATAATGGCCCCTGAATGGAAATATTTCGCTAGTATAAACAATCGAGTCGAAAAAATCATTTTAAAGTGTGATTATTGCCGAAGATCTTTACAGGGGCTTTTGAGGGTCTTTTCAAGATCTTCTCATCATCAAAGTCGATTTCCCATCATTCTGCACTCGTATGATATGGAAAATAGATGTTCTTGACATTTTATACAATCAATAATGGCCCCTGAATGGAAATATTTCGCTAGTATAAACAATCGAGTCGAAAAATCATTTTAAAGTGTGATTATTGCCGAAGATCTTTACAGGGGCTTTTCAGGGTCTTTTCAAGATCTTCTCATCATCAAAGTCGATTTCCCATCATTCTGCACTCGTATGCTATAGAAAATAGATGTTGTTGGAATTTTATACATTTAATACTGACCCCCGAATGGAAATATTTCGCTGGTATGAACAACCAAGTTGAAAGAATGATTTCAAAGTGTGATGTTTGCCGAAGATCTTTACAGGGGCTTTTCAGGGTCTTTTCAAGATCTTCTCATCATCAAAGTCGATTTCCCATCATTCTGCACTCGTATGATATAAGAAGTAGATGTTGTTAACATTTGACACATTTAATCCTGACCCTCGAATGGAAATATTTCGCTGGTATGAACAACCAAGTGGAAAAAATGATTTCAAAGTGTGATTATTGCCAAAGATCTTCACAGGGTCTTTTCAGGGTCTTTTCGAGATCTTTTCATCATTAAAGTCGATTTCCCATCATTCTGCAGTCGTATGATATAAGAAGTAGATGTTGTTCACAGTTGATACAATCAATACTGACACCCGAATGGGAATATTTCGCTAGTAGTAGTAGTAGTAAACAATCGAGTCGAGAAAATCATTTTGAAGTGTGATTATTGCCGAAGATCTTTACAGGGGCTTTTCAGGGTCTTTTCAAGATCTTTTCATCATTAAAGTCGATTTCTCATCATTCTGCACTCGTATGATATAGGAAATAGATGTTGTTAACATTTGATAGATTTAATACTGACCCTCGAATGGAAATATTTCGCTGGTATAAACAACCAAGTTGAAAGAATGATTTCAACGTGTAATTATTGCCGAAGATCTTTACAGGGGATTTTCAGGGTCTTTTCAAGATCTTTTCATCATTAAAGTCGATTTCCCATCATTCTGCACTCGTATGATATGGAAAATAGATGTTCTTGACATTTTATACAATCAATAATGGCCCCCGAATGGAAATATTTCGCTAGTATAAACAATCGAGTCGAAAAAATCATTTTAAAGTGTGATTATTGCCGGAGATCTTTACAGGGTCTTTTCAGGGTCTTTACAAGATCTTTTCATCATTAAAGTCGATTTCCCATCATCCTGCACTCGTATGTTATAAAAAATGGATGTTGTTGATATTTCGTACGATCAATAATGGCCCCCGAATGGAAATATTTCGCTAGTATAAACAACCGAGTCGAAAAAATGATTTTAAAGTGTGATTATCGCCGAAGGTCTTTGCAAGGTCTTCTCAAGGTCTTTTCATCATTAAAGTCGATTTCCCATCATTCTGCACTCGTATGATATAAAAAATAGCTGTGTTAACACTTTACACATTCAATAATGACCCCCGAATGGGACTATTTCGCGAGTATAAGCAATCGAGTCGAAAAAATGATTTTAAAGTGTGATTATTGCCGAAGATCTTTACAGGGGATTTTCAGGGTCTTTTCAAGATCTTTTCATCATTGAAGCCGATTTCCCATCATTCTGCACTCGTATGATATAGAAAATAGATGTTGTTAACATTTTATACAATCGATAATGGCCCCCGAATGGAAATATTTCGCTAGTATAAACAATCGAGTTGAAAAGATGATTTCAAAGTGTGATTATTGCCGAAGATCTTTACAGGTCCTTTTCAGGGTCTTTTCAAGATCTTTTCATCATTAAAGTCGATTTCCCATCATTCTGCACTCGTATGATATGGAAAATAGATGTTCTTGACATTTTATACAATTAATAATGGCCCCTGAATGGAAATATTTCGCTAGTATAAACAATCGAGTCGAAAAAATCATTTTAAAGTGTGATTATTGCCGAAGATCTTTACAGGGGCTTTTTAGGGTCTTTTCAAGATCTTCTCATCATCAAAGTCGATTTCCCATCATTCTGCACTCGTATGATATGGAAAATAGATGTTCTTGACATTTTATACAATTAATAATGGCCCCTGAATGGAAATATTTCGCTAGTATAAACAATCGAGTCGAAAAAATCATTTTAAAGTGTGATTATTGCCGAAGATCTTTACAGGGGCTTTTCAGGGTCTTTTCAAGATCTTCTCATCATCAAAGTCGATTTCCCATCATTCTGCACTCGTATGCTATAGAAAATAGATGTTGTTGGAATTTTATACATTTAATACTGACCCCCGAATGGAAATATTTCGCTGGTATGAACAACCAAGTTGAAAGAATGATTTCAAAGTGTGATGTTTGCCGAAGATCTTTACAGGGGCTTTTCAGGGTCTTTTCAAGATCTTCTCATCATCAAAGTCGATTTCCCATCATTCTGCACTCGTATGATATAAGAAGTAGATGTTGTTAACATTTGACACATTTAATCCTGACCCTCGAATGGAAATATTTCGCTGGTATGAACAACCAAGTGGAAAAAATGATTTCAAAGTGTGATTATTGCCAAAGATCTTCACAGGGTCTTTTCAGGGTCTTTTCGAGATCTTTTCATCATTAAAGTCGATTTCCCATCATTCTGCAGTCGTATGATATAAGAAGTAGATGTTGTTCACAGTTGATACAATCAATACTGACACCCGAATGGGAATATTTCGCTAGTAGTAGTAGTAGTAAACAATCGAGTCGAGAAAATCATTTTGAAGTGTGATTATTGCCGAAGATCTTTACAGGGGCTTTTCAGGGTCTTTTCAAGATCTTTTCATCATTAAAGTCGATTTCTCATCATTCTGCACTCGTATGATATAGGGAATAGATGTTGTTAACATTTGATAGATTTAATACTGACCCTCGAATGGAAATATTTCGCTGGTATAAACAACCAAGTTGAAAGAATGATTTCAACGTGTAATTATTGCCGAAGATCTTTACAGGGGATTTTCAGGGTCTTTTCAAGATCTTTTCATCATTAAAGTCGATTTCCCATCATTCTGCACTCGTATGATATGGAAAATAGATGTTCTTGACATTTTATACAATCAATAATGGCCCCCGAATGGAAATATTTCGCTAGTATAAACAATCGAGTCGAAAAAATCATTTTAAAGTGTGATTATTGCCGAAGATCTTTACAGGGTCTTTTCAGGGTCTTTACAAGATCTTTTCATCATTAAAGTCGATTTCCCATCATCCTGCACTCGTATGTTATAAAAAATGGATGTTGTTGATATTTCGTACGATCAATAATGGCCCCCGAATGGAAATATTTCGCTAGTATAAACAACCGAGTCGAAAAAATGATTTTAAAGTGTGATTATCGCCGAAGGTCTTTGCAGGGTCTTCTCAAGGTCTTTTCATCATTAAAGTCGATTTCCCATCATTCTGCACTCGTATGATATAAAAAATAGCTGTGTTAACACTTTACACATTCAATAATGACCCCCGAATGGGACTATTTCGCGAGTATAAGCAATCGAGTCGAAAAAATGATTTTAAAGTGTGATTATTGCCGAAGATCTTTACAGGGGATTTTCAGGGTCTTTTCAAGATCTTTTCATCATTGAAGCCGATTTCCCATCATTCTGCACTCGTATGATATAGAAAATAGATGTTGTTAACATTTTATACAATCGATAATGGCCCCCGAATGGAAATATTTCGCTAGTATAAACAATCGAGTTGAAAAGATGATTTCAAAGTGTGATTATTGCCGAAGATCTTTACAGGTCCTTTTCAGGGTCTTTTCAAGATCTTTTCATCATTAAAGTCGATTTCCCATCACTCTGCACTCGTATGATATGGAAAATAGATGTTCTTGACATTTTATACAATCAATAATGGCCCCCGAATGGAAATATTTCGCTAGTATAAACAATCGAGTCGAAAAAATCATTTTAAAGTGTGATTATTGCCGAAGATCTTTACAGGGGCTTTTCAGGGTCTTTTCAAGATCTTCTCATCATCAAAGTCGATTTCCCATCATTCTGCACTCGTATGATATAGAAAATAGATGTTGTTGGAATTTTATACATTTAATACTGACCCCCGAATGGAAATATTTCGCTGGTATGAACAACCAAGTTGAAAGAATGATTTCAAAGTGTGATTATTGCCGAAGATCTTTACAGGGGCTTTTCAGGGTCTTTTCAAGATCTTCTCATCATCAAAGTCGATTTCCCATCATTCTGCACTCGTATGATATAAGAAGTAGATGTTGTTAACATTTGACACATTTAATCCTGACCCTCGAATGGAAATATTTCGCTGGTATGAACAACCAAGTGGAAAAAATGATTTCAAAGTGTGATTATTGCCAAAGATCTTCACAGGGTCTTTTTAGGGTCTTTTCGAGATCTTTTCATCATTAAAGTCGATTTCCCATCATTCTGCAGTCGTATGATATAAGAAGTAGATGTTGTTCACAGTTGATACAATCAATACTGACACCCGAATGGAAATATTTCGCTAGTAGTAGTAGTAGTAAACAATCGAGTCGAGAAAATCATTTTGAAGTGTGATTATTGCCGAAGATCTTTACAGGGGCTTTTCAGGGTCTTTTCAAGATCTTTTCATCATTAAAGTCGATTTCTCATCATTCTGCACTCGTATGATATAGGAAATAGATGTTGTTAACATTTGATAGATTTAATACTGACCCTCGAATGGAAATATTTCGCTGGTATAAACAACCAAGTTGAAAGAATGATTTCAACGTGTAATTATTGCCGAAGATCTTTACAGGGGATTTTCAGGGTCTTTTCAAGATCTTTTCATCAATCAAGTCGATTTCCCATCATTCTGCACTCGTATGATATGGAAAATAGATGTTCCTGACATTTTATACAATCAATAATGGCCCCCGAATGGAAATATTTCGCTAGTATAAACAATCGAGTCGAAAAAATCATTTTAAAGTGTGATTATTGCCGAAGATCTTTACAGGGTCTTTTCAGGGTCTTTACAAGATCTTTTCATCATTAAAGTCGATTTCCCATCATCCTGCACTCGTATGTTATAAAAAATGGATGTTGTTGATATTTCGTACGATCAATAATGGCCCCCGAATGGAAATATTTCGCTAGTATAAACAACCGAGTCGAAAAAATGATTTTAAAGTGTGATTATCGCCGAAGGTCTTTGCAGGGTCTTCTCAAGGTCTTTTCATCATTAAAGTCGATTTCCCATCATTCTGCACTCGTATGATATAAAAAATAGCTGTGTTAACACTTTACACATTCAATAATGACCCCCGAATGGGACTATTTCGCGAGTATAAGCAATCGAGTCGAAAAAATGATTTTAAAGTGTGATTATTGCCGAAGATCTTTACAGGGGATTTTCAGGGTCTTTTCAAGATCTTTTCATCATTGAAGCCGATTTCCCATCATTCTGCACTCGTATGATATAGAAAATAGATGTTGTTAACATTTTATACAATCGATAATGGCCCCCGAATGGAAATATTTCGCTAGTATAAACAATCGAGTTGAAAAGATGATTTCAAAGTGTGATTATTGCCGAAGATCTTTACAGGTCCTTTTCAGGGTCTTTTCAAGATCTTTTCATCATTAAAGTCGATTTCCCATCATTCTGCACTCGTATGATATGGAAAATAGATGTTCTTGACATTTTATACAATCAATAATGGCCCCCGAATGGAAATATTTCGCTAGTATAAACAATCGAGTCGAAAAAATCATTTTAAAGTGTGATTATTGCCGAAGATCTTTACAGGGGCTTTTCAGGGTCTTTTCAAGATCTTCTCATCATCAAAGTCGATTTCCCATCATTCTGCACTCGTATGATATAGAAAATAGATGTTGTTGGAATTTTATACATTTAATACTGACCCCCGAATGGAAATATTTCGCTGGTATGAACAACCAAGTTGAAAGAATGATTTCAAAGTGTGATTATTGCCGAAGATCTTTACAGGGGCTTTTCAGGGTCTTTTCAAGATCTTCTCATCATCAAAGTCGATTTCCCATCATTCTGCACTCGTATGATATAAGAAGTAGATGTTGTTAACATTTGACACATTTAATCCTGACCCTCGAATGGAAATGTTTCGCTGGTATGAACAACCAAGTGGAAAAAATGATTTCAAAGTGTGATTATTGCCAAAGATCTTCACAGGGTCTTTTCAGGGTCTTTTCGAGATCTTTTCATCATTAAAGTCGATTTCCCATCATTCTGCAGTCGTATGATATAAGAAGTAGATGTTGTTCACAGTTGATACAATCAATAATGACACCCGAATGGAAATATTTCGCTAGTAGTAGTAGTAGTAAACAATCGAGTCGAGAAAATCATTTTGAAGTGTGATCATTGCCGAAGATCTTTACAGGGTCTTTTCAGGGTCTTTACAAGATCTTTTCATCATTAAAGTCGATTTCCTATCATCCTGCACTCGTATGTTATAAAAAATGGATGTTGTTGATATTTCGTACGATCAATAATGGCCCCCGAATGGAAATATTTCGCTAGTATAAACAACCGAGGCGAAAAAATGATTTTAAAGTGTGATTATTGCCGAAGATCTTTACAGGGGATTTTCAGGGTCTTTTCAAGGTCTTTTCATCATTAAAGTCGATTTCCCATCATTCTGCACTCGTATGATATAAAAAATAGCTGTGTTAACACTTTACACATTCAATAATGACCCCCGAATGGAAATATTTCGCTGGTATAATCAACCAAGTCGAAAAAATGATTTTAAAGTGTGATTATTGCCGAAGATCTTTACAGGGGATTTTCAGGGTCTTTTCAAGATCTTTTCATCATCAAAGTCGATTTCTCATCATTCTGCACTCGTATGATATAGGAAATAGATGTTGTTAACATTTTATACAATCAATAATGACACCCGAATGGAACTATTTCGCTAGTATAAACAATCGAGTCGAAAAAATCATTTTGAAGTGTGATTATTGCCGAAGATCTTTTATGGGTCTTTTCAAGGACTTTTCATCATTAAAGTCGATTTCCCATCATTCTGCACTCGTATGATATGGAAAATAGATGTTCTTGACATTTTATACAATCAATAATGGCCCCCGAATGGAAATATTTCGCTAGTATAAACAATCGAGTCGAAACAATCATTTTAAAGTGTGATTATCGCCGAAGGTCTTTGCAGGGTCTTCTCAAGGTCTTTTCATCATTAAAGTCGATTTCCCATCATTCTGCACTCGTATGATATAAAAAATAGCTGTGTTAAGACTTTACACATTCAATAATGACCCCCGAATGGGACTATTTCGCGAGTATAAGCAATCGAGTCGAAAAAATGATTTTAAAGTGTGATTATTGCCGAAGATCTTTACAGGGGATTTTCAGGGTCTTTTCAAGATCTTTTCATCATTAAAGCCGATTTCCCATCATTCTGCACTCGTATGATATAGAAAATAGATGTTCTTGACATTTTATACAATTAATAATGGCCCCTGAATGGAAATATTTCGCTAGTATAAACAATCGAGTCGAAAAAATCATTTTAAAGTGTGATTATTGCCGAAGATCTTTACAGGGTCTTTTCAGGGTCTTTTCAAGATCTTTTCATCATTGAAGTCGATTTCCCATCATTCTGCACTCGTATGATATGGAAAATAGATGTTCTTGACATTTTATACAATTAATAATGGCCCCTGAATGGAAATATTTCGCTAGTATAAACAATCGAGTCGAAAAAATCATTTTAAAGTGTGATTATTGCCGAAGATCTTTACAGGGGCTTTTCAGGGTCTTTTCAAGATCTTTTCATCATTAAAGTCGATTTCTCATCATTCTGCACTCGTATGATATAGGAAATAGATGTTGTTAACATTTGATAGATTTAATACTGACCCTCGAATGGAAATATTTCGCTGGTATAAACAACCAAGTTGAAAGAATGATTTCAACGTCTAATTATTGCCGAAGATCTTTACAGGGGATTTTCAGGGTCTTTTCAAGATCTTTTCATCATTAAAGTCGATTTCCCATCATTCTGCACTCGTATGATATGGAAAATAGATGTTCTTGACATTTTATACAATTAATAATGGCCCCTGAATGGAAATATTTCGCTAGTATAAACAATCGAGTCGAAAAAATCATTTTAAAGTGTGATTATTGCCGAAGATCTTTACAGGGTCTTTTCAGGGTCTTTTCAAGATCTTTTCATGATTAAAGTCGAATTCCCATCATTCTGCACTCGTATGATATGGAAAATAGATGTTCTTGACATTTTATACAATTAATAATGGCCCCTGAATGGAAATATTTCGCTAGTATAAACAATCGAGTCGAAAAAATCATTTTAAAGTGTGATTATTGCCGAAGATCTTTACAGGGGCTTTTTAGGGTCTTTTCAAGATCTTCTCATCATCAAAGTCGATTTCCCATCATTCTGCACTCGTATGATATGGAAAATAGATGTTCTTGACATTTTATACAATTAATAATGGCCCCTGAATGGAAATATTTCGCTAGTATAAACAATCGAGTCGAAAAAATCATTTTAAAGTGTGATTATTGCCGAAGATCTTTACAGGGGCTTTTCAGGGTCTTTTCAAGATCTTCTCATCATCAAAGTCGATTTCCCATCATTCTGCACTCGTATGATATAGAAAATAGATGTTGTTGGAATTTTATACATTTAATACTGACCCTCGAATGGAAATATTTCGCTGGTATGAACAACCAAGTTGAAAGAATGATTTCAAAGTGTGATTTTTGCCGAAGATCTTTACAGGGGCTTTTCAGGGTCTTTTCAAGATCTTCTCATCATCAAAGTCGATTTCCCATCATTCTGCACTCGTATGATATAAGAAGTAGATGTTGTTAACATTCGACACATTTAATCCTGACCCTCGAATGGAAATATTTCGCTGGTATGAACAACCAAGTGGAAAAAATGATTTCAAAGTGTGATTATTGCCAAAGATCTTCACAGGGTCTTTTCAGGGTCTTTTCGAGATCTTTTCATCATTAAAGTCGATTTCCCATCATTCTGCAGTCGTATGATATAAGAAGTAGATGTTGTTCACAGTTGATACAATCAATACTGACACCCGAATGGAAATATTTCGCTAGTAGTAGTAGTAGTAAACAATCGAGTCGAGAAAATCATTTTGAAGTGTGATTATTGCCGAAGATCTTTACAGGGGCTTTTCAGGGTCTTTTCAAGATCTTTTCATCATTAAAGTCGATTTCCCATCATTCTGCACTCGTATGATATGGGAAATAGATGTTCTTGACATTTTATACAATCAATAATGGCCCCCGAATGGAAATATTTCGCTAGTATAAACAATCGAGTCGAAAAAATCATTTTAAAGTGTGATTATTGCCGAAGATCTTTACAGGGTCTTTTCAGGGTCTTTACAAGATCTTTTCATCATTAAAGTCGATTTCCCATCATCCTGCACTCGTATGTTATAAAAAATGGATGTTGTTGATATTTCGTACGATCAATAATGGCCCCCGAATGGAAATATTTCGCTAGTGTAAACAACCGAGTCGAAAAAATGATTTTAAAGTGTGATTATCGCCGAAGGTCTTTGCAGGGTCTTCTCAAGGTCTTTTCATCATTAAAGTCGATTTCCCATCATTCTGCACTCGTATGATATAAAAAATAGCTGTGTTAACACTTTACACATTCAATAATGACCCCCGAATGGGACTATTTCGCGAGTATAAGCAATCGAGTCGAAAAAATGATTTTAAAGTGTGATTATTGCCGAAGATCTTTACAGGGGATTTTCAGGGTCTTTTCAAGATCTTTTCATCATTAAAGCCGATTTCCCATCATTCTGCACTCGTATGATATAGAAAATAGATGTTGTTAACATTTTATACAATCGATAATGGCCCCCGAATGGAAATATTTCGCTAGTATAAACAATCGAGTTGAAAAGATGATTTCAAAGTGTGATTATTGCCGAAGATCTTTACAGGTCCTTTTCAGGGTCTTTTCAAGATCTTTTCATCATTAAAGTCGATTTCCCATCATTCTGCACTCGTATGATATGGAAAATAGATGTTCTTGACATTTTATACAATCAATAATGGCCCCCGAATGGAAATATTTCGCTAGTATAAACAATCGAGTCGAAAAAATCATTTTAAAGTGTGATTATTGCCGAAGATCTTTACAGGGGCTTTTCAGGGTCTTTTCAAGATCTTCTCATCATCAAAGTCGATTTCCCATCATTCTGCACTCGTATGATATAGAAAATAGATGTTGTTGGAATTTTATACATTTAATACTGACCCCCGAATGGAAATATTTCGCTGGTATGAACAACCAAGTTGAAAGAATGATTTCAAAGTGTGATTTTTGCCGAAGATCTTTACAGGGGCTTTTCAGGGTCTTTTCAAGATCTTCTCATCATCAAAGTCGATTTCCCATCATTCTGCACTCGTATGATATAAGAAGTAGATGTTGTTAACATTTGACACATTTAATCCTGACCCTCGAATGGAAATATTTCGCTGGTATGAACAACCAAGTGGAAAAAATGATTTCAAAGTGTGATTATTGCCAAAGATCTTCACAGGGTCTTTTCAGGGTCTTTTCGAGATCTTTTCATCATTAAAGTCGATTTCCCATCATTCTGCAGTCGTATGATATAAGAAGTAGATGTTGTTCACAGTTGATACAATCAATACTGACACCCGAATGGAAATATTTCGCTAGTAGTAGTAGTAGTAAACAATCGAGTCGAGAAAATCATTTCGAAGTGTGATTATTGCCGAAGATCTTTACAGGGGCTTTTCAGGGTCTTTTCAAGATCTTTTCATCATTAAAGTCGATCTCTCATCATTCTGCACTCGTATGATATAGGAAATAGATGTTGTTAACATTTGATAGATTTAATACTGACCCTCGAATGGAAATATTTCGCTGGTATAAACAACCAAGTTGAAAGAATGATTTCAACGTGTAATTATTGCCGAAGATCTTTACAGGGGATTTTCAGGGTCTTTTCAAGATCTTTTCATCATTAAAGTCGATTTCCCATCATTCTGCACTCGTATGATATGGAAAATAGATGTTCTTGACATTTTATACAATCAATAATGGCCCCCGAATGGAAATATTTCGCTAGTATAAACAATCGAGTCGAAAAAATCATTTTAAAGTGTGATTATTGCCGAAGATCTTTACAGGGTCTTTTCAGGGTCTTTACAAGATCTTTTCATCAACAAAGTCGATTTCCCATCATCCTGCACTCGTATGTTATAAAAAATGGATGTTGTTGATATTTCGTACGATCAATAATGGCCCCCGAATGGAAATATTTCGCTAGTATAAACAACCGAGTCGAAAAAAAGATTTTAAAGTGTGATTATCGCCGAAGGTCTTTGCAGGGTCTTCTCAAGGTCTTTTCATCATTAAAGTCGATTTCCCATCATTCTGCACTCGTATGATATAAAAAATAGCTGTGTTAACACTTTACACATTCAATAATGACCCCCGAATGGGACTATTTCGCGAGTATAAGCAATCGAGTCGAAAAAATGATTTTAAAGTGTGATTATTGCCGAAGATCTTTACAGGGGATTTTCAGGGTCTTTTCAAGATCTTTTCATCATTAAAGCCGATTTCCCATCATTCTGCACTCGTATGATATAGAAAATAGATGTTCTTGACATTTTATACAATTAATAATGGCCCCTGAATGGAAATATTTCGCTAGTATAAACAATCGAGTCGAAAAAATCATTTTAAAGTGTGATTATTGCCGAAGATCTTTACAGGGTCTTTTCAGGGTCTTTTCAAGATCTTTTCATCATTAAAGTCGATTTCCCATCATTCTGCACTCGTATGATATGGAAAATAGATGTTCTTGACATTTTATACAATTAATAATGGCCCCTGAATGGAAATATTTCGCTAGTATAAACAATCGAGTCGAAAAAATCATTTTAAAGTGTGATTATTGCCGAAGATCTTTACAGGGGCTTTTTAGGGTCATTTCAAGATCTTCTCATCATCAAAGTCGATTTCCCATCATTCTGCACTCGTATGATATGGAAAATAGATGTTCTTGACATTTTATACAATTAATAATGGCCCCTGAATGGAAATATTTCGCTAGTATAAACAATCGAGTCGAAAAAATCATTTTAAAGTGTGATTATTGCCGAAGATCTTTACAGGGGCTTTTCAGGGTCTTTTCAAGATCTTCTCATCATTAAAGTCGATTTCCCATCATTCTGCACTCGTATGATATGGAAAATAGATGTTCTTGACATTTTATACAATTAATAATGGCCCCTGAATGGAAATATTTCGCTAGTATAAACAATCGAAACGAAAAAATCATTTTAAAGTGTGATTATTGCCGAAGATCTTTACAGGGGCTTTTTAGGGTCTTTTCAAGATCTTCTCATCATCGAAGTCGATTTCCCATCATTCTGCACTCGTATGGTATGGAAAATAGATGTTCTTGACATTTTATACAATTAATAATGGCCCCTGAATGGAAATATTTCGCTAGTATAAACAATCGAGTCGAAAAAATCATTTTAAAGTGTGATTATTGCCGAAGATCTTTACAGGGGCTTTTCAGGGTCTTTTCAAGATCTTCTCATCATCAAAGTCGATTTCCCATCATTCTGCACTCGTATGATATAGAAAATAGATGTTGTTGGAATTTTATACATTTAATACTGACCCCCGAATGGAAATATTTCGCTGGTATGAACAACCATGTTGAAAGAATGATTTCAAAGTGTGATTTTTGCCGAAGATCTTTACAGGGGCTTTTCAGGGTCTTTTCAAGATCTTCTCATCATCAATGTCGATTTCCCATCATTCTGCACTCGTATGATATAAGAAGTGGATGTTGTTAACATTTGACACATTTAATCCTGACCCTCGAATGGAAATATTTCGCTGGTATGAACAACCAAGTGGAAAAAATGATTTCAAAGTGTGATTATTGCCAAAGATCTTCACAGGGTCTTTTCAGGGTCTTTTCGAGATCTTTTCATCATTAAAGTCGATTTCCCATCATTCTGCAGTCGTATGATATAAGAAGTAGATGTTGTTCACAGTTGATACAATCAATACTGACACCCGAATGGAAATATTTCGCTAGTAGTAGTAGTAGTAAACAATCGAGTCGAGAAAATCATTTTGAAGTGTGATTATTGCCGAAGATCTTTACAGGGGCTTTTCAGGGTCTTTTCAAGATCTTTTCATCATTAAAGTCGATTTCTCATCATTCTGCACTCGTATGATATAGGAAATAGATGTTGTTAACATTTGATAGATTTAATACTGACCCTCGAATGGAAATATTTCGCTGGTATAAACAACCAAGTTGAAAGAATGATTTCAACGTGTCATTATTGCCGAAGATCTTTACAGGGGATTTTCAGGGTCTTTTCAAGATCTTTTCATCATTAAAGTCGATTTCCCATCATTCTGCACTCGTATGATATGGAAAATAGATGTTCTTGACATTTTATACAATCAATAATGGCCCCCGAATGGAAATATTTCGCTAGTATAAACAATCGAGTCGAAAAAATCATTTTAAAGTGTGATTATTGCCGAAGATCTTTACAGGGTCTTTTCAGGGTCTTTACAAGATCTTTTCATCATTAAAGTCGATTTCCCATCATCCTGCACTCGTATGTTATAAAAAATGGATGTTGTTGATATTTCGTACTATCAATAATGGCCCCCGAATGGAAATATTTCGCTAGTATAAACAACCGAGTCGAAAAAATGATTTTAAAGTTTGATTATCGCCGAAGGTCTTTGCAGGGTCTTCTCAAGGTCTTTTCATCATTAAAGTCGATTTCCCATCATTCTGCACTCGTATGATATAAAAAATAGCTGTGTTAACACTTTACACATTCAATAATGACCCCCGAATGGAAATATTTCGCTGGTATAATCAACCAAGTCGAAAAAATGATTTTAAAGTGTGATTATTGCCGAAGATCTTTACAGGGGATTTTCAGGGTCTTTTCAAGATCTTTTCATCATCAAAGTCGATTTCTCATCATTCTGCACTCGTATGATATAGGAAATAGATGTTGTTAACATTTTATACAATCAATAATGACACCCGAATGGAACTATTTCGCTAGTATAAGCAATCGAGTCGAAAAAATGATTTTAAAGTGTGATTATTGCCGAAGATCTTTACAGGGGATTTTCAGGGTCTTTTCATCATTAAAGTCGAGTTCCCATCATTCTGCACTCGTATGATATAAAAAATAGCTGTGTTAACACTTTACACATTCAATAATGACCCCCGAATGGAAATATTTCGCTGGTATAATCAACCAAGTCGAAAAAATGATTTTAAAGTGTGATTATTGCCGAAGATCTTTACAGGGGATTTTCAGGGTCTTTTCAAGATCTTTTCATCATTAAAGTCGATTTCCCATCATTCTGCACTCGTATGATATGGAAAATAGATGTTCTTGACATTTTATACAATCAATAATGGCCCCCGAATGGAAATATTTCGCTAGTATAAACAATCGAGTCGAAAAAATCATTTTAAAGTGTGATTATCGCCGAAGGTCTTTGCAGGGTCTTCTCAAGGTCTTTTCATCATTAAAGTCGATTTCCCATCATTCTGCACTCGTATGATATAAAAAATAGCTGTGTTAACACTTTACACATTCAATAATGACCCCCGAATGGAAATATTTCGCTAGTATAATCAACCAAGTCGAAAAAATGATTTTAAAGTGTGATTATTGCCGAAGATCTTTACAGGGGATTTTCTGGGTCTTCTCAAGATCTTTTCATCATTAAAGTCGATTTCCCATCATTCTGCACTTGTATGATATGGAAAATAGATGTTCTTGACATTTTATACAATCAATAATGGCCCCCGAATGGAAATATTTCGCTAGTATAAACAATCGAGTCGAAAAAATCATTTTAAAGTGTGATTATTGCCGAAGATCTTTACAGGGGCTTTTCAGGGTCTTTTCAAGATCTTCTCATCATCAAAGTCGATTTCCCATCATTCTGCACTCGTATGATATAGAAAATAGATGTTGTTGGAATTTTATACATTTAATACTGACCCCCGAATGGAAATATTTCGCTGGTATGAACAACCAAGTTGAAAGAATGATTTCAAAGTGTGATTATTGCCGAAGATCTTTACAGGGTCTTTTCAGGGTCTTTTCAAGATCTTTTCATGATTAAAGTCGATTTCCCATCATTCTGCACTCGTATGATATGGAAAATAGATGTTCTTGACATTTTATACAATTAATAATGGCCCCTGAATGGAAATATTTCGCTAGTATAAACAATCGAGTCGAAAAAATCATTTTAAAGTGTGATTATTGCCGAAGATCTCTACAGGGTCTTTTCAGGGTCTTTTCAAGATCTTTTCATCATTAAAGTCGATTTCCCATCATTCTGCACTCGTATGATATGGAAAATAGATGTTCTTGACATTTTATACAATCAATAATGGCCCCTGAATGGAAATATTTCGCTAGTATAAACAATCGAGTCGAAAAAATCATTTTAAAGTGTGATTATTGCCGAAGATCTTTACAGGGGCTTTTTAGGGTCTTTTCAAGATCTTCTCATCATCAAAGTCGATTTCCCATCATTCTGCACTCGTATGATATAAAAAATGGATGTTGTTAACATTTTATACAATCAATAATGGCCCCCGAATGGAAATATTCGCTAGTATAAACAATCGAGTCGAAAAAATCATTTTGAAGTGTGATTATTGCCGAAGATCTTTTCAGGGTCTTTTCAAGGACTTTTCATCATCAAAGTCGATTTCCCATCATTCTGCACTCGTATGATATGGAAAATAGATGTTCTTGACATTTTATACAATCAATAATGGCCCCCGAATGGAAATATTTCGCTAGTATAAACAATCGAGTCGAAAAAATCATTTTAAAGTGTGATTATTGCCGAAGATCTTTACAGGGTCTTTTCAGGGTCTTTTCGAGATCTTTTCATGATGAAAGTCGATTTCCCATCATTCTGCACTCGTATGATATGGAAAATAGATGTTCTTGACATTTTATACAATTAATAATGGCCCCTGAATGGAAATATTTCGCTAGTATAAACAATCGAGTCGAAAAAATCATTTTAAAGTGTGATTATTGCCGAAGATCTTTACAGGGTCTTTTCAGGGTCTTTTCAAGATCTTTTCATCATTAAAGTCGATTTCCCATCATTCTGCACTCGTATGATATGGAAAATAGATGTTCTTGACATTTTATACAATTAATAATGGCCCCTGAATGGAAATATTTCGCTAGTATAAACAATCGAGTCGAAAAAATCATTTTAAAGTGTGATTATTGCCGAAGATCTTTACAGGGGCTTTTTAGGGTCTTTTCAAGATCTTCTCATCATCAAAGTCGATTTCCCATCATTCTGCACTCGTATGATATAAAAAATGGATGTTGTTAACATTTTATACAATCAATAATGGCCCCCGAATGGAAATATTTCGCTAGTATAAACAATCGAGTCGAAAAAATCATTTTGAAGTGTGATTATTGCCGAAGATCTTTTCAGGGTCTTTTCAAGGACTTTTCATCATCAAAGTCGATTTCCCATCATTCTGCACTCGTATGATATGGAAAATAGATATTCTTGACATTTTACACAATCAATAATGGCCCCCGAATGGAAATATTTCGGTAGTATAAACAATCGAGTCGAAAAAATCATCTTAAAGTGTGATTATTGCCGAAGATCTTTACAGGGTCTTTCCAGGGTCTTTTCAAGATCTTTTCATGATTAAAGTCGATTTCCCATCATTCTGCACTCGTATGATATGGAAAATAGATGTTCTTGACATTTTATACAATTATTAATGGCCCCTGAATGGAAATATTTCGCTAGTATAAACAATCGAGTCGAAAAAATCATTTTAAAGTGTGATTATTGCCGAAGATCTTTACAGGGGCTTTTCAGGGTCTTTTCAAGATCTTTTCATCATTAAAGTCGATTTCCCATCATTCTGCACTCGTATGATATGGAAAATAGATGTTCTTGACATTTTATACAATTAATAATGGCCCCTGAATGGAAATATTTCGCTAGTATAAACAATCGAGTCGAAAAAATCATTTTAAAGTGTGATTATTGCCGAAGATCTTTACAGGGGCTTTTTAGGGTCTTTTCAAGATCTTCTCATCATCAAAGTCGATTTCCCATCATTCTGCACTCGTATGATATGGAAAATAGATGTTCTTGACATTTTATACAATTAATAATGGCCCCTGAATGGAAATATTTCGCTAGTATAAACAATCGAGTCGAAAAAATCATTTCAAAGTGTGATTATTGCCGAAGATCTTTACAGGGGCTTTTCAGGGTCTTTTCAAGATCTTCTCATCATCAAAGTCGATTTCCCATCATTCTGCACTCGTATGATATAGAAAATAGATGTTGTTGGATATTTATACATTTAATACTGACCCCCGAATGGAAATATTTCGCTGGTATGAACAACCAAGTTGAAAGAATGATTTCAAAGTGTGATTATTGCCGAAGATCTTTTCAGGGTCTTTTCACGATCTTCTCAGCATCAAAGTCGATTTCCCATCATTCTGCACTCATATGATATAAAAAATAGATGTTGTTAACATTTTATACAATCAATAATGGCCCCCGAATGAAAATATTTTGCTAGTATAAACAATCGAGTTGACAAAATGATTTTAAAGTGTGATTATCGCCGAAGGTCTCTACAGGGTGTTCTCAAGGTCTTTTCATCATTAGAGTCGATTTCCCATCATTCTGCACTCGTATGATATAACAAATAGATGTTGTTAACATTTTATACCATCAATAATGACCCCCGAATGGAAATATTCCGCTGGTATAAACAATCCAGTTGAAAAAAAGATTTTAAAGTGTGGTTATTGCCGAAGATCTTCACAGGGTCTTTTCAGGGTCTTTTCAAGATCTTTTCATCATTAAAGTCGATTTCCCATCATTCTGCACTCGTATTATATAAGAAGTAGATGTCGTTCACAGTTGATACAATCAATAATGTCACCCGAATGGAAATATTTCGCTAGTATAAGCTATCGAGTCGAAAAAATGATTGTAACGTGTGATTACTGTCGAGGATCTTTTCAGGGTCTTTTCAAGATCTTTTCAACATGTTCTCATCATTAAAGTCGATTTCCCATCATTCTGCACTCGTATGATATAAAAAATAGATGTTGTTAACATTTTATACAATCAATAATGGTCCTCGAATGGAAATATTTCGCTAGTATGAACAATCGAGTCGAAAAAATCATTTTAAAGTGTGATTATTGCCGAAGATCTTTACAGGGTCTTTTCAGGGTCTTTACAAGATCTTTTCATCATTAAAGTCGATTTCCCATCATTCTGCACTCGTATGTTATAAAAAATGGATGTTGTTAATATTTCGTACAATCAATAATGGCCCCCGAATGGAAATATTTCGCTAGTATAAGCAATCGAGTCGAAAAAATCATTTTCAAGTGTGATTATTGCCGAAGATCTTTACAGGGTCTTTTCAGGGTCTTTTCGAGATCTTTTCATCATTAAAGTCGATTTCCCATCATTCTGCACTCGTATGATATAAGAAGTAGATGTTGTTCACAGTTGATACAATCAATAATGACACCCGAATGGAAATATTTCGCTAGTAGTAGTAGTAGTAAACAATCGAGTCGAGAAAATCATTTTGAAGTGTGATTATTGCCGAAGATCTCTACAGGGTCTTTTCAGGGTTGTCCCAAGATCTTTTCATCATTAAAGTCGATTTCCCATCATTCTGCACTCGTATGTTATAAAAAATGGATGTTGTTCACAGTTGATACAATCAATAATGACACCCGAATGGAAATATTTCGCTAGTATAAGCAATCGAGTCGAAAAAATCATTTTCAAGTGTGATTATCGCCGAAGATCTTTACAGGGTCTTTTCAGGGTTGTCCCAAGATCTTTTCATCATTAAAGTCGATTTCCCATCATTCTGCACTCGTATGTTATAAAAAATGGATGTTGTTAATATTTCGTACAATCAATAATGGCCCCCGAATGGAAATATTTCGCTAGTATAAACAATCGAGTCGAAAAAATGATTTTAAAGTGTGATTATCGCCGAAGGTCTTTACAGGGTCTTTTCAAGATCTTTTCATCATTAAAGTCGATTTCCCATCATTCTGCACTCGTATTATATGAGAAGTAGATCTTGTTCACAGTTGATACAATCAATAATGACACCCGAATGGAAATATTTCGCTAGTATAAACAATCGAGTCGAAAAAATCATTTTAAAGTTTGATTATTGCCGAAGATCTTTACAGGGTCTTTTCAGGGTCTTTTCAAGATCTTTTCATCATTAAAGTCGATTTCCCATCATTCTGCACTCGTATGTTATAAAAAATGGATGTTGTTAATATTTCGTACAATCAATAATGGCCCCCGAATGGAAATATTTCGCTAGTATAAACAATCGCGTCGAAAAAATGATTTTAAAGTGTGATTATCGCCGAAGGTCTTTACAGGGTCTTTTCAAGATCTTTTCATCAATCAAGTCGATTTCCCATCATTCTGCACTCGTATGATATAAAAAATAGATGTGTTAACACTTTACACATTCAATAATGACCCCCGAATGGAAATATTTCGCTAGTATAAACAATCGAGTCGAAAAAATGATTTTAAAGTGTGATTATTGCCGAAGATCTTTACAGGGGATTTTCAGGGTCTTTTCAAGATCTTTTCATCATCAAAGTCGATTTCCCATCATTCTGCACTCGTATGATATAAAAAATAGATGTTATTAACATTTCATACCATCAATAATGACCCCCGAATGGAAATATTCCGCTGGTATAAACAATCGAGTCGAAAAAATGATTTTAAAGTGTGATTATTGCCGAAGATCTTTACAGGGTCTTTTCAGGGTCTTTTCAAGATCTTTCCATCATCAAAGTCGATTTCCCATCATTCTGCACTCGTATTATATAAGGAGTAGATGTCGTTCACAGTTGATACAATCAATAATGTCACCCGAATGGAAATATTTCGCTAGTATAAGCAATCGAGTCGAAAAAATGATTGTAACGTGTGATTACTGCCGAAGATCTTTTCAGGGTCTTTTCAAGATCTTTTCAACATGTTTTCATCATCAAAGTCGATTTCCCATCATTCTGCACTCGTATGATATAAAAAATAGATGTCTTAACATTTTACATATTCAATAATGACCCCCGAATGGAAATATTTCGCTAGTATAAACAATCGAGTCGAAAAAATCATTTTAAAGTGTGATTATTGCCGAAGATCTTTACAGGGTCTTTTCAGGGTCTTTACAAGATCTTTTCATCATTAAAGTCGATTTCCCATCATTCTGCACTCGTATTATGTAAGAAGTAGATGTTGTTCACAGTTGATACAATCAATAATGACACCCGAATGGAAATATTTCGCTAGTATAAGCAATCGAGTCGAAAAAATCATTTTCAAGTGTGATTATTGCCGAAGATCTTTACAGGGTCTTTTCAGGGTCTTTTCAAGATCTTTTCATCATTAAAGTCGATTTCCCATCATTCTGCACTCGTATGTTATAAAAAATGGATGTTGTTAATATTTCGTACGATCAATAATGGCCCCCGAATGGAAATATTTCGCTAGTATAAACAACCGAGTCGAAAAAATGATTTTAAAGTGTGATTATCGCCGAAGGTCTTTGCAGGGTCTTCTCAAGGTCTTTTCATCATTAAAGTCGATTTCCCATCATTCTGCACTCGTATGATATAAAAAAAAGCTGTGTTAACACTTTACACATTCAATAATGACCCCCGAATGGAAATATTCCGCTGGTATAATCAACCAAGTCGAAAAAATGATTTTAAAGTGTGATTATTGCCGAAGATCTTTACAGGGGATTTTCAGGGTCTCCTCAAGGTCTTTTCATCATTAAAGTCGATTTCCCATCATTCTGCACTCGTATGATATAAAGAATAGATGTCTTAACATTTTACATATTCAATAATGACCCCCGAATGGAAATATTTCGCTAGTATAAACAATCGAGTCGAAAAAATCATTTTAAAGTGTGATTATTGCCGAAGATCTTTACAGGGTCTTTTCAGGGTCTTTACAAGATCTTTTCATCATTAAAGTCGATTTCCCATCATTCTGCACTCGTATTATGTAAGAAGTAGAGGTTGTTCACAGTTGATACAATCAATAATGACACCCGAATGGAAATATTTCGCTAGTATAAGCAATCGAGTCGAAAAAATCATTTTCAAGTGTGATTATTGCCGAAGATCTTTACAGGGTCTTTTCAGGGTCTTTTCAAGATCTTTTCATCATTAAAGTCGATTTCCCATCATTCTGCACTCGTATGTTATAAAAAATGGATGTTGTTAATATTTCGTACGATCAATAATGGCCCCCGAATGGAAATATTTCGCTAGTATAAACAACCGAGTCGAAAAAATGATTTTGAAGTGTGATTATCGCCGAAGGTCTTTGCAGGGTCTTCTCAAGGTCTTTTCATCATTAAAGTCGATTTCCCATCATTCTGCACTCGTATGATATAAAAAAAAGCTGTGTTAACACTTTACACATTCAATAATGACCCCCGAATGGAAATATTCCGCTGGTATAATCAACCAAGTCGAAAAAATGATTTTAAAGTGTGATTATTGCCGAAGATCTTTACAGGGGATTTTCAGGGTCTTCTCAAGGTCTTTTCATCATTAAAGTCGATTTCCCATCATTCTGCACTCGTATGATATAAAAAATAGATGTTATTAACATTTCATACCATCAATAATGACCCCCGAATGGAAATATTCCGCTGGTATAAACAATGCAGTTGAAAATAGATTTTAAAGTGTGATTATTGCCGAAGATCTTTACAGGGTCTTTTCAGGGTCTTTTCAAGATCTTTTCATCATCAAAGTCGATTTCCCATCATTCTGCACTCGTATTATATAAGGAGTAGATGTCGTTCACAGTTGATACAATCAATAATGTCACCCGAATGGAAATATTTCGCTAGTATAAGCAATCGAGTCGAAAAAATGATTGTAACGTGTGATTACTGCCGAAGATCTTTTCAGGGTCTTTTCAAGATCTTTTCAACATGTTTTCATCATTAAAGTCGATTTCCCATCATTCGATTTCCCATCATTCTGCACTCGTATGATATAAAAAATAGATGTCTTAACATTTTACATATTCAATAATGACCCCCGAATGGAAATATTTCGCTAGTATAAACAATCGAGTCGAAAAAATCATTTTAAAGTGTGATTATTGCCGAAGATCTTTACAGGGTCTTTTCAGGGTCTTTACAAGATCTTTTCATCATTAAAGTCGATTTCCCATCATTCTGCACTCGTATGATATAAAAATAGATGTTATTAACATTTGATACCATCAATAATGACCCCGAATGGAAATATTCCGCTAGTATAAACAATGCAGTTGAAAAAGATTTTCAAGTGTGATTATTGCGGAAGATCTTTACAGGGTCTTTTCAGGGTCTTTTCAAGATCTTTTCATCATTAAAGTCGATTTCCCATCATTCTGCACTCGTATTATTTGAGAAGTAGATGTTGTTCACAGTTGATACAATCAATAATGACACCCGAATGGAAATATTTCGCTAGTATAAGCAATCGAGTCGAAAAATGATTGTAACGTGTGATTACTGCCGAAGATCTTTTCAGGGTCTTTTCAAGATCTTTTCAACATGTTTTCATCATTAACGTCGATTTCCCATCATTCTGCACTCGTATTATATAAAAATTAGATGTCTTAACACTTTACACATTCAATAATGACCCCGAATGGAAATATTTCGCTGGTATAATCAATCAAGTCGAAAAAATGATTTTAAAGTGTGATTATTGCCGAAGATCTTTACAGGGGATTTTCAGGGTCTTTTCAAGATCTTTTCATCATTAAAGTCGATTTCCCATCATTCTGCACTCGTATGATATAAAAATAGATGTTATTAATATTTCATACAATCAATAATGACCCCGAATGGAAATATTCCGCTGGTATAAACAATCCAGTGGAAAAAAGATTTTAAAGTGTGATTATCGCCGAAGATCTTTACAGGGTCTTTTCATTTTCAAGATCTTTCCAGCATCAAAGTCGATTCCCATCATTCTGCACTCGTATTATATAAGGAGTAGATGTCGTTCACAATTGATACAATCAATAATGTCACCCGAATGGAAATATTTCGCTAGTATAAGCAATCGAGTCGAAAAAATGATTGTAACGTGTGATTACTGCCGAAGATCTTTTCAGGGTCTTTTCAAGATCTTTTCAACATGTTTTCATCATTAAAGTCGATTTCCCATCATTCTGCACTCGTATGATATAAAACATAGATGTTGTTCACAGTTGATACAATCAATAATGACACCCGAATGGAAATATTTCGCTAGTATAAACAATCGAGTCGAAAAAATCATTTTAAAGTGTGATTATTGCCGAAGATCTTTACAGGGTCTTTTCAGGGTCTTTTCAAGATCTTTTCATCATTAAAGTCGATTTCCCATCATTCTGCACTCGTATGTTATAAAAAATGGATGTTGTTAATATTTCGTACAATCAATAATGGCCCCCGAATGGAAATATTTCGCTAGTATAAACAATCGCGTCGAAAAAATGATTTTAAAGTGTGATTATCGCCGAAGGTCTTTGCAGGGTCTTCTCAAGGTCTTTTCATCATTAGAGTCGATTTCCCATCATTCTGCACTCGTATGATATAAAAAAAAGCTGTGTTAACACTTTACACATTCAATAATGACCCCCGAATGGAAATATTTCGCTAGTATAAACAACCGAGTCGAAAAAATGATTTTAAAGTGTGATTATCGCCGAAGGTCTTTGCAGGGTCTTCTCAAGGTCTTTTCATCATTAAAGTCGATTTCCCATCATTCTGCACTCGTATGATATAAAAAATAGCTGTGTTAACACTTTACACATTCAATAATGACCCCCGAATGGAAATATTTCGCTGGTATAATCAACCAAGTCGAAAAAATGATTTTAAAGTGTGATTATTGCCGAAGATCTTTACAGGGGATTTTCAGGGTCTTCCCAAGGTCTTTTCATCATTAAAGTCGATTTCCCATCATTCTGCACTCGTATGATATAAAAAATAGCTGTGTTAACACTTTACACATTCAATAATGACTCCCGAATGGAAATATTTCGCTGGTATAATCAACCAAGTCGAAAAAATCATTTTAAAGTGTGATCATTGCCGAAGATCTTTACAGGGTCTTTTCAGGGTCTTTACAAGATCTTTTCATCATTAAAGTCGATTTCCCATCATTCTGCACTCGTATTATATGAGAAGTAGATCTTGTTCACAGTTGATACAATCAATAATGACACCCGAATGGAAATATTTCGCTAGTATAAACAATCGAGTCGAAAAAATCATTTTGAAGTGTGATTATTGCCGAAGATCTTTACAGGGTCTTTTCAGGGTCTTTTCAAGATCTTTTCATCATGAAAGTCGATTTCCCATCATTCTGCACTCGTATGTTATGAAAAATGGATGTTGTTAATATTTCGTACAATCAATAATGGCCCCCGAGTGGGAATATTTCGCTAGTATAAACAATCGAGTCGAAAAAATGATTTTGAAGTGTGATTATCGCCGAAGGTCTTTACAGGGTCTTTTCAAGATCTTTTCATGAATCAAGTCGATTTCCCATCATTCTGCACTCGTATTATATAGAAAATAGATGTGTTAACACTTTACACATTCAATAATGACCCCCGAATGGAAATATTTCGCTGGTATAATCAACCAAGTCGAAAAAAAATTTTAAAGTGTGATTTTTGTCGAAGATCTTTACAGGGGGATTTTCAGGTCTTTTTCATTAAGTCGATTTCCCATCATTCTGCACTCGTATTATATAAGGAGTAGATGTCGTTCACAGTTGATACAATCAATAATGTCCCCCGAATGGAATTATTTCGCTAGTATAAGCAATCGAGTCGAAAAAATGATTTTAACGTGTGATTTCTGCCGAAGATCTTTTCAGGGTCTTTTCAAGATCTTTTCAACATGTTTTCATCATTAAAGTCGATTTCCCATCATTCTGCACTCGTATGATATGAAAAATAGATGTCTTAACATTTTACATATTCAATAATGACCCCCGAATGGAAATATTTCGCTGGTATAATCAACCAAGTTGAAAAAATGATTTCCAAGTGTGATTATTGCCGAAGATCTTTTCAGGGTCTTTTCACGATCTTCTCAGCATCAAAGTCGATTTCCCATCATTCTGCACTCGTATGATATAAAAAATAGATGTTGTTAACATTTTATACAATCAATAATGGCCCCCGAATGAAAATATTTTGCTAGTATGAACAATCGAGTCGACAAAATGATTTTAAAGTGTGATTATCGCCGAAGGTCTCTACAGGGTGTTCTCAAGGTCTTTTCATCATTAAAGTCGATTTCCCATCATTCTGCACTCGTATGATATAACAAATAGATGTTGTTGACATTTTATACAATCAATAATGGTCCTCGAATGGAAATATTTCGCTAGTATAAACAATCGAGTCGAAAAAATCATTTTAAAGTGTGATTATTGCCGAAGATCTTTACAGGGTCTTTTCAGTTTTTTTTTCAAGATCTTTCCAGCATCAAAGTCGATTTCCCATCATGCACTCGTATGTTATTAAAAAATGGATGTTGTTTATTCGGAAATATTTCGCTAGTATAAACAATCGAGTCGGAATGGAAATATTTCGCTGGTATAATCAACCAAGTCGAAAAAATCATTTTAAAGTGTGATTATTGCCGAAGATCTTTACAGGGTCTTTTCAGGGTCTTTACAAGATTTTTTCATCATTAAAGTCGATTTCCCATCATTCTGCACTCGTATTATGTAAGAAGTAGATGTTGTTCACAGTTGATACAATCAATAATGACACCCGTATGGAAATATTTCGCTAGTATAAGCAATCGAGTCGAAAAAATCATTTTCAAGTGTGATTATCGCCGAAGATCTTTACAGGGTCTTTTTAGGGTCGTCCCAAGATCTTTTCATCATTAAAGTCGATTTCCCATCATTCTGCACTCGTATGTTATAAGAAATGAATGTTGTTAATATTTCGTACAATCAATAATGGCCCCCGAATGGAAATATTTCGCTAGTATAAACAATCAAGTCGAAAAAATGATTTTAAAGTGTGATTATCGCCGAAGGTCTTTACAGGGTCTTTTCAAGATCTTTTCATCATTAAAGTCGATTTCCCATCATTCTGCACTCGTATTATATAAGAAGTAGATGTCGTTCACAGTTGATACAATCAATAATGTCACCCGAATGGAAATATTTCGCTAGTATAAGCTATCGAGTCGAAAAAATGATTGTAACGTGTGATTACTGTCGAGGATCTTTTCAGGTTCTTCTCAAGATCTTTTCAACATTTTCTCATCATTGAAGTCGATTTCCCATCATTCTGCACTCGTATGATATAAAAAATAGATGTTGTTAACATTTTATACAATCAATAATGGTCCTCGAATGGAAATATTTCGCTAGTATAAACAATCGAGTCGAAAAAATCATTTTAAAGTGTGATTATTGCCGAAGATCTTTACAGGGTCTTTTCAGGGTCTTTTCAAGATCTTTTCATCTCTAAAGTCGATTTCCCATCATTCTGCACTCGTATTATTCAAGAAGTAGATGTTGTTCACAGTTGATACAATCAATAATGACACCCGACCGGAAATATTTCGCTAGTATAAGCAATCGAGTCGAAAAAATCATTTTCAAGTGTGATTATCGCCGAAGATCTTTACAGGGTCTTTTCAGGGTCGTCCCAAGATCTTTTCATCATTAAAGTCGATTTCCCATCATTCTGCACTCGTATGTTATAAAAAATGGATGTTGTTAATATTTCGTACAATCAATAATGGCCCCCGAATGGAAATATTTCGCTAGTATAAACAATCAAGTCGAAAAAATGATTTTAAAGTGTGATCATTGCCGGAGATCTTTACAGGGTCTTTTCAGGGTCTTTACAAGATCTTTTCATCATTAAAGTCGATTTCCCATCATTCTGCACTCGTATTATATGAGAAGTAGATCTTGTTCACAGTTGATACAATCAATAATGACACCCGAATGGAAATATTCCGCTAGTATAAACAATCGAGTCGAAAAAATCATTTTAAAGTGTGATTATTGCCGAAGATCTTTACAGGGTCTTTTCAGGGACTTTTCAAGATCTTTTCATCTTTAAAGTCGATTTCCCATCATTCTGCACTCGTATGTTATAAAAAATGGATGTTGTTAATATTTCGTACAATCAATAATGGCCCCCGAATGGAAATATTTCGCTAGTATAAACAATCGAGTCGAAAAAATGATTTTAAAGTGTGATTATCGCCGAAGGTCTTTACAGGGTCTTTTCAAGGTCTTTTCATCAATCAAGTCGATTTCCCATCATTCTGCACTCGTATGATATAAAAAATAGATGTGTTAACACTTTACACATTCAATAATGGACCCCGAATGGAAATATTTCGCTAGTATAAACAATCGAGTCGAAAAAATGATTTTAAAGTGTGATTATTGCCGAAGATCTTTACGGGGGATTTTCAGGGTCTTTTCAAGATCTTTTCATCATCAAAGTCGATTTCCCATCATTCTGCACTCGTATGATATAAAAAATAGATGTTGTTAACATTTTATACAATCAATAATGGTCCTCGAATGGAAATATTTCGCTAGTATAAACAATCGAGTCGAAAAAATCATTTTAAAGTGTGATTATTGCCGAAGATCTTTACAGGGTCTTTTCAGGGTCTTTTCAAGATCTTTTCATCTCTAAAGTCGATTTCCCATCATTCTGCACTCGTATTATTCAAGAAGTAGATGTTGTTCACAGTTGATACAATCAATAATGACACCCGAATGGAAATATTTCGCTAGTATAAGCAATCGAGTCGAAAAAATCATTTTCAAGTGTGATTATCGCCGAAGATCTTTACAGGGTCTTTTCAGGGTCGTCCCAAGATCTTTTCATCATTAAAGTCGATTTCCCATCATTCTGCACTCGTATGTTATAAAAAATGGATGTTGTTAATATTTCGTACAATCAATAATGGCCCCCGAATGGAAATATTCCGCTAGTATAAACAATCGAGTCGAAAAAATCATTTTAAAGTGTGATTATTGCCGAAGATCTTTACAGGGTCTTTTCAGGGTCTTTTCAAGATCTTTTCATCTCTAAAGTCGATTTCCCATCATTCTGCACTCGTATTATTCAAGAAGTAGATGTTGTTCACAGTTGATACAATCAATAATGACACCCGAATGGAAATATTCCGCTAGTATAAACAATCGAGTCGAAAAAATCATTTTAAAGTGTGATTATTGCCGAAGATCTTTACAGGGTCTTTTCAGGGTCTTTACAAGATCTTTTCATCATTAAAGTCGATTTCCCATCATTCTGCACTCGTTTTATATGAGAAGTAGATCTTGTTCACAGTTGATACAATCAATAATGACACCCGAATGGAAATATTCCGCTAGTATAAACAATCGAGTCGAAAAAATCATTTTAAAGTGTGATTATTGCCGAAGATCTTTACAGGGTCTTTTCAGGGACTTTTCAAGATCTTTTCATCATTAAAGTCGATTTCCCATCATTCTGCACTCGTATGTTATAAAAAATGGATGTTGTTAATATTTCGTACAATCAATAATGGCCCCCGAATGGAAATATTTCGCTAGTATAAACAATCGAGTCGAAAAAATGATTTTAAAGTGTGATTATCGCCGAAGGTCTTTACAGGGTCTTTTCAAGATCTTTTCATCAATCAAGTCGATTTCCCATCATTCTGCACTCGTATGATATAAAAAATAGATGTGTTAACACTTTACACATTCAATAATGACCCCCGAATGGAAATATTTCGCTAGTATAAACAATCGAGTCGAAAAAATGATTTTAAAGTGTGATTATTGCCGAAGATCTTTACAGGGGATTTTCAGGGTCTTTTCAGGATCTTTTCATCATCAAAGTCGATTTCCCATCATTCTGCACTCGTATGATATAAAAAATAGATGTTATTAACATTTCATACCATCAATAATGACCCCCGAATGGAAATATTCCGCTGGTATAAACAATGCAGTTGAAAAAAAGATTTTAAAGTGTGATTATTGCCGAAGATCTTTACAGGGTCTTTTCAGGGTCTTTTCAAGATCTTTCCATCATCAAAGTCGATTTCCCATCATTCTGCACTCGTATTATATAAGGAGTAGATGTCGTTCACAGTTGATACAATCAATAATGTCACCCGAATGGAAATATTTCGCTAGTATAAGCAATCGAGTCGAAAAAATGATTGTAACGTGTGATTACTGCCGAAGATCTTTTCAGGGTCTTTTCAAGATCTTTTCAACATGTTTTCATCATTAACGTCGATTTCCCATCATTCTGCACTCGTATGATATAAAAAATAGATGTCTTAACACTTTACACATTCAATAATGACCCCCGAATGGAAATATTTCGCTGGTATAATCAACCAAGTCGAAAAAATGATTTTAAAGTGTGATTATTGCCGAAGATCTTTACAGGGGATTTTCAGGGTCTTTTCAAGATCTTTTCATCATCAAAGTTGATTTCCCATCATTCTGCACTCGTATGATATAAAAAATAGATGTTATTAACATTTCATACCATCAATAATGACCCCCGAATGGAAATATTCCGCTGGTATAAACAATCCAGTTGAAAAAAAGATTTTAAAGTGTGATTATTGCCGAAGATCTTTACAGGGTCTTTTCAGGGTTTTTTCAAGATCTTTCCAGCATCAAAGTCGATTCCCCATCATTCTGCACTCGTATTATATAAGGAGTAGATGTCGTTCACAATTGATACAATCAATAATGTCACCCGAATGGAAATATTTCGCTAGTATAAGCAATCGAGTCGAAAAAATGATTGTAACGTGTGATTACTGCCGAAGATCTTTTCAGGGTCTTTTCAAGATCTTTTCAACATGTTTTCATCATTAAAGTCGATTTCCCATCATTCTGCACTCGTATGATATAAAACATAGATGTTGTTTACATTTTATACAATCAATAATGGTCCCCGAATGGAAATATTTCGCTAGTATAAACAATCGAGTCGAAAAAATCATTTTAAAGTGTGATATTTGCCGAAGATCTTTACAGGGTCTTTTCAGGGTCTTTTCAAGATCTTTTCATCTCTAAAGTCGATTTCCCATCATTCTGCACTCGTATGTTATAGAAAATGGATGTTGTTAATATTTCGTACAATCAATAATGGCCCCCGAATGGAAATATTTCGCTAGTATAAACAATCGAGTCGAAAAAATGATTTTAAAGTGTGATTATCGCCGAAGGTCTTTACAGGGTGTTTTCAAGATCTTTTCATCATTAAAGTCGATTCCCCATCATTCTGCACCCGTATGATATAAAAAATAGATGTTGTTAACATTTTATACAATCAATAATGGCCCCCGAATGGAAATATTTCGCTAGTATGAACAATCGAGTCGAAAAAATGATTTTAAAGTGTGATTATCGCCGAAGGTCTTTACAGGGTCTTCTCAAGGTCTTTTCATCATTAAAGTCGATTTCCCATCATTCTGCACTCGTATGATATAAAAAATAGATGTGTTAACACTTTACACATTCAATAATGACCCCCGAATGGAAATATTTCGCTGGTATTATCAACCAAGTCGAAAAAATGATTTTAAAGTGTCATTATTCCCGAAGATCTTTACAGGGGCTTTTCAGGGTCTTTTCAAGATCTTTTCATCATTAGAGTCGATTTCCCATCATTCTGCACTCGTATTATATAAGGAGTAGATGTCGTTCACAGTTGATACAATCAATAATGTCACCCGAATGGAAATATTTCGCTAGTATAAGCAATCGAGTCGAAAAAATGATTGTAACGTGTGATTACTGCCGAAGATCTTAACAGGGTCTTTTCAGGGTCTTTACAAGATCTTTTCATCATTAAAGTCGATTTCCCATCATTCTGCACTCGTATTATATGAGAAGTAGATCTTGTTCACAGTTGATACAATCAATAATGACACCCGAATGGAAATATTTCGCTAGTATAAACAATCGAGTCGAAAAAATCATTTTGAAGTGTGATTATTGCCGAAGATCTTTACAGGGTCTTTTCAGGGTCTTTTCAAGATCTTTTCATCATGAAAGTCGATTTCCCATCATTCTGCACTCGTATGTTACAAAAAATGGATGTTGTTAATATTTCGTACAATCAATAATGGCCCCCGAGTGGAAATATTTCGCTAGTATAAACAATCGAGTCGAAAAAATGATTTTAAAGTGTGATTATCGCCGAAGGTCTTTACAGGGTCTTTTCAAGATCTTTTCATGAATCAAGTCGATTTCCCATCATTCTGCACTCGTATGATATAGAAAATAGATGTGTTAACACTTTACACATTCAATAATGACCCCCGAATGGAAATATTTCGCTGGTATAATCAACCAAGTCGAAAAAATGATTTTAAAGTGTGATTATTGTCGAAGATCTTTACAGGGGATTTTCAGGGTCTTTTCAAGATCTTTTCATCATCGAAGTCGATTTCCCATCATTCTGCACTCGTATGATATAAAAAATAGATGTTGTTAACATTTTATACAATCAATAATGGCCCCCGAATGGAAATATTTCGCTAGTATGAACAATCGAGTCGAAAAAATGATTTTAAAGTGTGATTATCGCCGAAGGTCTTTGCAGGGTCTTCTCAAGGTCTTTTCATCATCAAAGTCGATTTCCCATCATTCTGCACTCGTATGATATAAAAAATAGATGTTATTAACATCTTATACAATAAATAAAGAACCCCGAATGGAAATATTCCGCTGGTATAAACAATCCAGTTGAAAAAAAGATTTTAAAGTGTGATTATTGCCGAAGATCTTTACAGGGTCTTTTCAGGGTTTTTTCAAGATCTTTCCAGCATCAAAGTCGATTTCCCATCATTCTGCACTCGTATGTTATAAAAAATGGATGTTGTTAATATTTCGTACAATCAATAATGGCCCCCGAGTGGAAATATTTCGCTAGTATAAACAATCGAGTCGAAAAAATGATTTTAAAGTGTGATTATCGCCGAAGGTCTTTACAGGGTCTTTTCAAGATCTTTTCATGAATCAAGTCGATTTCCCATCATTCTGCACTCGTATGATATAGAAAATAGATGTGTTAACACTTTACACATTCAATAATGACCCCCGAATGGAAATATTTCGCTGGTATAATCAACCAAGTCGAAAAAATCATTTTAAAGTGTGATTATTGCCGAAGATCTTTACAGGGTCTTTTCAGGTCCGATCTTCTCAGCATCAAAGTCGATTTCCCATCATTCTGCACTCGTATGATAAAAAATAGATGTTGTTAACATTTTATACAATCAATAATGGCCCCCGAATGAAAATATTTTGCTAGTATAAACAATCAATTCGACAAAATGATTTGAAAGTGTGATTATCGCCGAAGGTCTTTGCAGGGTCTTCTCAAGGTCTTTTCATCATTAAAGTCGATTTCCCATCATTCTGCACTCGTATGATATAAAAAATAGCTGTGTTAACACTTTACACATTCAATAATGACCCCCGAATGGAAATATTTCGTGGTATAAACAATCAAGTCGAAAAAATGATTTTAAAGTGTGATTATCGCCGAAGGTCTTTACAGGTCTCTTTTCAAGATCTTTTCATCATTCAAGTCGATTTCCCATCATTCTGCACTCGTATGATATAAAAATAGATGTGTTAACACTTTACACATTCAATAATGACCCCGAATGGAAATATTTCGCTGGTATAATCAACCAAGTCGAAAAAATGATTTTAAAGTGTGATTATTGTCGAAGATCTTTACAGGGGATTTTCAGGGTCTTTTCAAGATCTTTTCATCATCGAAGTCGATTTCCCATCATTCTGCACTCGTATTATATAAGGAGTAGATGTCGTTCACAGTTGATACAATCAATAATGTCACCCGAATGGAAATATTTCGCTAGTATAAGCAATCGAGTCGAAAAAATGATTTTAACGTGTGATTACTGCCGAAGATTCTTTCAGGGTCTTTTCAAGATCTTTTCAACATGTTTTCATCATTAAAGTCGATTTCCCATCATTCTGCACTCGTATGATATGAAAAATAGATGTCTTAACATTTTACATATTCAATAATGACCCCCGAATGGAAATATTTCGCTAGTATAAACAATCGAGTCGAAAAAATCATTTTAAAGTGTGATTATTGCCGAAGATCTTTACAGGGTCTTTTCAGGGTCTTCTCAAGATCTTTTCATCATTAAAGTCGATTTCCCATCATTCTGCACTCGTATGTTATAAAAAATGGATGTTGTTAATATTTCGTACAATCAATAATGGCCCCCGAATGGAAATATTTCGCTAGTATAAACAATCGAGTCGAAAAAATGATTTTAAAGTGTGATTATCGCCGAAGGTCTTTACAGGGTCTTTTCAAGATCTTTTCATCAATCAAGTCGATTTCCCATCATTCTGCACTCGTATGATATAAAAAATAGATGTGTTAACACTTTACACATTCAATAATGACCCCCGAATGGAAATATTTCGCTAGTATAAACAATCGAGTCGAAAAAATGATTTTAAAGTGTGATTATTGCCGAAGATCTTTACAGGGGATTTTCAGGGTCTTTTCAAGATCTTTTCATCATCAAAGTCGATTTTCCATCATTCTGCACTCGTATGATATAAAAAATAGATGTTATTAACATTTCATACCATCAATAATGACCCCCGAATGGAAATATTCCGCTGGTATAAACAATGCAGTTGAAAAAAAGATTTTAAAGTGTGATTATTGCCGAAGATCTTTACAGGGTCTTTTCAGGGTCTTTTCAAGATCTTTCCATCATCAATGTCGATTTCCCATCATTCTGCACTCGTATTATATAAGGAGTAGATGTCGTTCACAGTTGATACAATCAATAATGTCACCCGAATGGAAATATTTCGCTAGTATAAGCAATCGAGTCGAAAAAATGATTGTAACGTGTGATTACTGCCGAAGATCTTTTCAGGGTCTTTTCAAGATCTTTTCAACATGTTTTCATCATTAAAGTCGATTTCCCATCATTCTGCACTCGTATGATATAAAAAATAGATGTCTTAACATTTTACATATTCAATAATGACCCCCGAATGGAAATATTTCGCTAGTATAAACAATCGAGTCGAAAAAATCATTTTAAAGTGTGATTATTGCCGAAGATCTTTACAGGGTCTTTTCAGGGTCTTTACAAGATCTTTTCATCATTAAAGTCGAGTTCCCATCATTCTGCACTCGTATTATGTAAGAAGTAGATGTTGTTCACAGTTGATACAATCAATAATGACACCCGAATGGAAATATTTCGCTAGTATAAGCAATCGAGTCGAAAAAATCATTTTCAAGTGTGATTATTGCCGAAGATCTTTACAGGGTCTTTTCAGGGTCTTCCCAAGATCTTTTCATCATTAAAGTCGATTTCCCATCATTCTGCACTCGTATGTTATAAAAAATGGATGTTGTTAATATTTCGTACGATCAATAATGGCCCCCGAATGGAAATATTTCGCTTGTATAAACAACCGAGTCGAAAAAATGATTTTAAAGTGTGATTATCGCCGAAGGTCTTTACAGGGTCTTTTCAAGATCTTTTCATCATTAAAGTCGATTTCCCATCATTCTGCACTCGTATTATATGAGAAGTAGATCTTGTTCACAGTTGATACAATCAATAATGACACCCGAATGGAAATATTTCGCTAGTATAAACAATCGATTCGAAAAAATCATTTTAAAGTGTGATTATTGCCGAAGATCTTTACAGGGTCTTTTCAGGGTCTTTTCAAGATCTTTTCATCATTGAAGTCGATTCCCCATCATTCTGCACTCGTATGATATAAAAAATAGATGTTGTTAACATTTTATACAATCAATAATGGCCCCCGAATGGAAATATTTCGCTAGTATGAACAATCGAGTCGAAAAAATGATTTTAAAGTGTGATTATCGCCGAAGGTCTTTGCAGGGTCTTCTCAAGGTCTTTTCATCATCAAAGTCGATTTCCCATCATTCTGCACTCGTATGATATAAAAAATGGATGTTATTAACATTTTATACCATCAATAATGACCCCCGAATGGAAATATTCCGCTGGTATAAACAATCCAGTTGAAAAAAAGATTTTAAAGTGTGATTATTGCCGAAGATCTTTACAGGGTCTTTTCAGGGTTTTTTCAAGATCTTTCCAGCATCAAAGTCGATTTCCCATCATTCTGCACTCGTATTATATAAGGAGTAGATGTCGTTCACAATTGATACAATCAATAATGTCACCCGAATGGAAATATTTCGCTAGTATAAGCAATCGAGTCGAAAAAATGATTGTAACGTGTGATTACTGCCGAAGATCTTTTCAGGGTCTTTTCAAGATCTTTTCAACATGTTTTCATCATTAAAATCGATTTCCCATCATTCTGCACTCGTATGATATAAAACATAGATGTTGTTCACATTTTATACAATCAATAATGGTCCCCGAATGGAAATATTTCGCTAGTATAAACAATCGAGTCGAAAAAATCATTTTAAAGTGTGATATTTGCCGAAGATCTTTACAGGGTCTTTTCAGGGTCTTTCCAAGATCTTTTCATCTCTAAAGTCGATTTCCCATCATTCTGCACTCGTATGTTATAGAAAATGGATGTTGTTAATATTTCGTACAATCAATAATGGCCCCCGAATGGAAATATTTCGCTAGTATAAACAATCGAGTCGAAAAAATGATTTTAAAGTGTGATTATCGCCGAAGGTCTTTACAGGGTCTTCTCAAGGTCTTTTCATCATTAAAGTCGATTTCCCATCATTCTGCACTCGTATGATATAAAAATAGATGTGGTAACACTTTACACATTCAATAATGACCCCCGAATGGAAATATTTCGCTGGTATTATCAACCAAGTCGAAAAAATGATTTTAAAGTGTCATTATTCCCGAAGATCTTTACAGGGGCTTTTCAGGGTCTTTTCAAGATCTTTTCATCATTAGAGTCGATTTCCCATCATTCTGCACTCGTATTATATAAGGAGTAGATGTCGTTCACAGTTGATACAATCAATAATGTCACCCGAATGGAAATATTTCGCTAGTATAAGCAATCGAGTCGAAAAAATGATTGTAACGTGTGATTACTGCCGAAGATCTTTTCAGGGTCTTTTCAAGATCTTTTCAACATGTTTTCATCATTAAAGTCGATTTCCCATCATTCTGCACTCGTATGATATAAAAAATAGATGTTGTTAACATTTTATACAATCAATAATAGTCCCCGAATGGAAATATTCCGCTAGTATAAACAATCGAGTCGAAAAAATCATTTTAAAGTGTGATTATTGGCGAAGATCTTTACAGGGCCTTTTCAGGGTCTTTTCAAGATCTTTTCATCATTAAAGTCGATTTCCCATCATTCTGCACTCGTATGATATGAAAAATAGATGTCTTAACATTTTACATATTCAATAATGACCCCCGAATGGAAATATTTCGCTGGTATAATCAACCAAGTTGAAAAAATGATTTCAAAGTGTGATTATTGCCGAAGATCTTTTCAGGGTCTTTTCACGATCTTCTCAGCATCAAAGTCGATTTCCCATCATTCTGCACTCGTATGATATAAAAAATAGATGTTGTTAACATTTTATACAATCAATAATGGCCCCCGAATGGAAATATTTCGCTAGTATGAACAATCGAGTCGAAAAAATGATTTTAAAGTGTGATTATCGCCGAAGGTCTTTGCAGGGTCTTCTCAAGGTCTTTTCATCATCAAAGTCGATTTCCCATCATTCTGCACTCGTATGATATAAAAAATAGATGTTATTAACATCTTATACCATCAATAATGACCCCCGAATGGAAATATTCCGCTGGTATAAACAATCCAGTTGAAAAAAAGATTTTAAAGTGTGATTATTGCCGAAGATCTTTACAGGGTCTTTTCAGGGTTTTTTCAAGATCTTTCCAGCATCAAAGTCGATTTCCCATCATTCTGCACTCGTATGTTATAAAAAATGGATGTTGTTAATATTTCGTACAATCAATAATGGCCCCCGAGTGGAAATATTTCGCTAGTATAAACAATCGAGTCGAAAAAATGATTTTAAAGTGTGATTATCGCCGAAGGTCTTTACAGGGTCTTTTCAAGATCTTTTCATGAATCAAGTCGATTTCCCATCATTCTGCACTCGTATGATATAGAAAATAGATGTGTTAACACTTTACACATTCAATAATGACCCCCGAATGGAAATATTTCGCTGGTATAATCAACCAAGTCGAAAAAATGATTTTAAAGTGTGATTATTGCCGAAGATCTTTACAGGGTCTTTTCACGATCTTCTCAGCATCAAAGTCGATTTCCCATCATTCTGCACTCGTATGATATAAAAAATAGATGTTGTTAACATTTTATACAATCAATAATGGCCCCCGAATGAAAATATTTTGCTAGTATAAACAATCAATTCGACAAAATGATTTGAAAGTGTGATTATCGCCGAAGGTCTTTGCAGGGTCTTCTCAAGGTCTTTTCATCATTAAAGTCGATTTCCCATCATTCTGCACTCGTATGATATAAAAAATAGCTGTGTTAACACTTTACACATTCAATAATGACCCCCGAATGGAAATATTTCGCTGGTATAATCAACCAAGTCGAAAAAATGATTTTAAAGTGTGATTATTGCCGAAGATCTTTACAGGGGATTTTCAGGGTCTTTTCAAGATCTTTTCATCATCAAAGTCGATTTCCCATCATTCTGCACTCGTATGATATAAAAAATAGATGTTATTAACATTTCATACCATCAATAATGACCCCCGAATGGAAATATTCCGCTGTTATAAACAATCCAGTTGAAAAAAAGATTTTAAAGTGTGGTTATTGCCGAAGATCTTTACAGGGTCTTTTCAGGGTCTTTTCAAGATCTTTTCATCATTAAAGTCGATTTCCCATCATTCTGCACTCGTATGTTATAAAAAATGGATGTTGTTAATATTTCGTACAATCAATAATGGCCCCCGAGTGGAAATATTTCGCTAGTATAAACAATCGAGTCGAAAAAATGATTTTAAAGTGTGATTATCGCCGAAGGTCTTTACAGGGTCTTTTCAAGATCTTTTCATGAATCAAGTCGATTTCCCATCATTCTGCACTCGTATGATATAGAAAATAGATGTGTTAACACTTTACACATTCAATAATGACCCCCGAATGGAAATATTTCGCTGGTATAATCAACCAAGTCGAAAAAATGATTTTAAAGTGTGATTATTGCCGAAGATCTTTACAGGGGATTTTCAGGGTCTTTTCAAGATCTTTTCATCATCGAAGTCGATTTCCCATCATTCTGCACTCGTATTATATAAGGAGTAGATGTCGTTCACAGTTGATACAATCAATAATGTCACCCGAATGGAAATATTTCGCTAGTATAAGCAATCGAGTCGAAAAAATGATTTTAACGTGTGATTACTGCCGAAGATTCTTTCAGGGTCTTTTCAAGATCTTTTCAACATGTTTTCATCATTAAAGTCGATTTCCCATCATTCTGCACTCGTATGATATGAAAAATAGATGTCTTAACATTTTACATATTCAATAATGACCCCCGAATGGAAATATTTCGCTAGTATAAACAATCGAGTCGAAAAAATGATTTTAAAGTGTGATTATCGCCGAAGGTCTTTACAGGGTCTTTTCAAGATCTTTTCATCAATCAAGTCGATTTCCCATCATTCTGCACTCGTATGATATAAGAAATAGATGTGTTAACACTTTACACATTCAATAATGACCCCCGAATGGAAATATTTCGCCAGTATAAACAATCGAGTCGAAAAAATGATTTTAAAGTGTGATTATTGCCGAAGATCTTTACAGGGGATTTTCAGGGTCTTTTCAAGATCTTTTCATCATCAAAGTCGATTTTCCATCATTCTGCACTCGTATGATATAAAAAATAGATGTTATTAACATTTCATACCATCAATAATGACCCCCGAATGGAAATATTCCGCTGGTATAAACAATGCAGTTGAAAAAAAGATTTTAAAGTGTGATTATTGCCGAAGATCTTTACAGGGTCTTTTCAGGGTCTTTTCAAGATCTTTCCATCATCAATGTCGATTTCCCATCATTCTGCACTCGTATTATATAAGGAGTAGATGTCGTTCACAGTTGATACAATCAATAATGTCACCCGAATGGAAATATTTCGCTAGTATAAGCAATCGAGTCGAAAAAATGATTGTAACGTGTGATTACTGCCGAAGATCTTTTCAGGGTCTTTTCAAGATCTTTTCAACATGTTTTCATCATTAAAGTCGATTTCCCATCATTCTGCACTCGTATGATATAAAAAATAGATGTCTTAACATTTTACATATTCAATAATGACCCCCGAATGGAAATATTTCGCTAGTATAAACAATCGAGTCGAAAAAATCATTTTAAAGTGTGATTATTGCCGAAGATCTTTACAGGGTCTTTTCAGGGTCTTTACAAGATCTTTTCATCATTAAAGTCGATTTCCCATCATTCTGCACTCGTATTATGTAAGAAGTAGATGTTGTTCACAGTTGATACAATCAATAATGACACCCGAATGGAAATATTTCGCTAGTATAAGCAATCGAGTCGAAAAAATCATTTTCAAGTGTGATTATTGCCGAAGATCTTTACAGGGTCTTTTCAGGGTCTTCCCAAGATCTTTTCATCATTAAAGTCGATTTCCCATCATTCTGCACTCGTATGTTATAAAAAATGGATGTTGTTAATATTTCGTACGATCAATAATGGCCCCCGAATGGAAATATTTCGCTTGTATAAACAACCGAGTCGAAAAAATGATTTTAAAGTGTGATTATCGCCGAAGGTCTTTACAGGGTCTTTTCAAGATCTTTTCATCATTAAAGTCGATTTCCCATCATTCTGCACTCGTATTATATGAGAAGTAGATCTTGTTCACAGTTGATACAATCAATAATGACACCCGAATGGAAATATTTCGCTAGTATAAACAATCGATTCGAAAAAATCATTTTAAAGTGTGATTATTGCCGAAGATCTTTACAGGGTCTTTTCAGGGTCTTTTCAAGATCTTTTCATCATTAAAGTCGATTCCCCATCATTCTGCACTCGTATGATATAAAAAATAGATGTTGTTAACATTTTATACAATCAATAATGGCCCCCGAATGGAAATATTTCGCTAGTATGAACAATCGAGTCGAAAAAATGATTTTAAAGTGTGATTATCGCCGAAGGTCTTTGCAGGGTCTTCTCAAGGTCTTTTCATCATCAAAGTCGATTTCCCATCATTCTGCACTCGTATGATATAAAAAATGGATGTTATTAACATTTTATACCATCAATAATGACCCCCGAATGGAAATATTCCGCTGGTATAAACAATCCAGTTGAAAAAAAGATTTTAAAGTGTGATTATTGCCGAAGATCTTTACAGGGTCTTTTCAGGGTTTTTTCAAGATCTTTCCAGCATCAAAGTCGATTTCCCATCATTCTGCACTCGTATTATATAAGGAGTAGATGTCGTTCACAATTGATACAATCAATAATGTCACCCGAATGGAAATATTTCGCTAGTATAAGCAATCGAGTCGAAAAAATGATTGTAACGTGTGATTACTGCCGAAGATCTTTTCAGGGTCTTTTCAAGATCTTTTCAACATGTTTTCATCATTAAAATCGATTTCCCATCATTCTGCACTCGTATGATATAAAACATAGATGTTGTTTACATTTTATACAATCAATAATGGTCCCCGAATGGAAATATTTCGCTAGTATAAACAATCGAGTCGAAAAAATCATTTTAAAGTGTGATATTTGCCGAAGATCTTTACAGGGTCTTTTCAGGGTCTTTCCAAGATCTTTTCATCTCTAAAGTCGATTTCCCATCATTCTGCACTCGTATGTTATAGAAAATGGATGTTGTTAATATTTCGTACAATCAATAATGGCCCCCGAATGGAAATATTTCGCTAGTATAAACAATCGAGTCGAAAAAATGATTTTAAAGTGTGATTATCGCCGAAGGTCTTTACAGGGTCTTCTCAAGGTCTTTTCATCATTAAAGTCGATTTCCCATCATTCTGCACTCGTATGATATAAAAAATAGATGTGTTAACACTTTACACATTCAATAATGACCCCCGAATGGAAATATTTCGCTGGTATTATCAACCAAGTCGAAAAAATGATTTTAAAGTGTCATTATTCCCGAAGATCTTTACAGGGGCTTTTCAGGGTCTTTTCAAGATCTTTTCATCATTAGAGTCGATTTCCCATCATTCTGCACTCGTATTATATAAGGAGTAGATGTCGTTCACAGTTGATACAATCAATAATGTCACCCGAATGGAAATATTTCGCTAGTATAAGCAATCGAGTCGAAAAAATGATTGTAACGTGTGATTACTGCCGAAGATCTTTTCAGGGTCTTTTCAAGATCTTTTCAACATGTTTTCATCATTAAAGTCGATTTCCCATCATTCTGCACTCGTATGATATAAAAAATAGATGTTGTTAACATTTTATACAATCAATAATAGTCCCCGAATGGAAATATTCCGCTAGTATAAACAATCGAGTCGAAAAAATCATTTTAAAGTGTGATTATTGGCGAAGATCTTTACAGGGCCTTTTCAGGGTCTTTTCAAGATCTTTTCATCATTAAAGTCGATTTCCCATCATTCTGCACTCGTATGATATAGAAAATAGATGTTGTTAACATTTTATACAATCAATAATGGCCCCCGAATGGAAATATCTCGCTGGTATAAGCAAGCAAGTTGAAAAAATGATTTCAAAGTGTGATTATTGCCGAAGATCTTTTCAGGGTCTTTTCACGATCTTTCCAGCATCAAAGTCGATTTCCCATCATCCTGCACGCATATGATGTACAAGATGGATGTTCATAACATCTTATATGTTCAATAGTGACCCTTGAATGGAAATATTCCGCTGGTATAAACAATCAAGTTTGAAAATCGACTCTAAAGTGTGATTATTTACGAGAGTCTTTCAAAGGTCTCAGTGGGTTCTCCGCTCGAACTTTCTGTTTCGTCTATAGTTTGTGCCGTAGGCCTTTCGATGTCTCCTTCATTCTCCAACCATCCGTCTCCCACTCGGCAGCCACACCACGCTTCGTCGCTGCTTTGCCGCATTGAATTTCTTCGATAAATTCAAGTTTTCAAAATCGTTAATTATTGTCTTTAATTACGGAATTCCGCAATCCTGTTTGTTTTGATCGTTAGATTGAACCTTCCACTTTATGAATCCTTTTTTATTTTCCCTCCTACGTCCATTTTTCGCATTGATATTAACCTTTTTCTCAAGATCTTTTCACGGTCTTTTCAGGGTCATTTGCGTGCACAATGAGATGATCTTTTGACGATCTTTTCAATGTATCCATGGTCCACCAGGGAGAATTCAAGGATATTCAATCACATTTCATAATCTTATAATGAAATATAGTGCTACAAGTGGAAGAAATTCATCGCACATTTCAATAATCACGAGGATTAAGAGACAAACTCTTAAAAATTACAAATCTTCAAGTACAGATAATTCAAGATAATTTTCCAACATTAATTAAATAAATTACTATTCCAATACTAATTCATCAATACATTATGATCACATCATTGATTATGATACATCAATTGCATTATGAAAGTGTTGACTCAAGATTTTTAAATTCGAGTTGCAATTTTTTGGAATTCCCGCTTCGCGTTCTTTTAGTCTCGCCTTTGAGGTTCACCAAAGTTACGCGTGACGTCCTTTCAAAAAAAAAAATATTAGAATGACGCGATATTTCGCGTCATTCTAATAAATCTGTTATAATTACATGAACCCTCGCGTCCTTTTAAACAATTCATTCAAAGTACGCTTCGCGTCCTTCTAGACAAAGCCTTTCGCTCGCTAATCGTACTCAATTGTATCGTTCAATTCGTCCTTATAGGGCGAAGCCCTAGGCCATAAATAAACCATAGATATCAATGTTAATACTTTTATTGTAATTATTAGAATTATTATTTCGTAAATTCAAGGAAACTCATTTGTAGAGAATTTACTCAGCGTGTTTTTTCCGTTGTTCTTCTTTTTATAAATAATGTACATTCAAATTCACATCGTTGAAAGGATTTCTTTATTAAAACTTTAATAAAAATATAAACATTATAATTTTTATTTTTTTTATTTTATATACTTTTGATTGATGGAAACAAATAAAAATGGAGAGAAGAGTAAGTTGTGAAAAAGTCATTCGAGTGGATATCCTTCAACCTCATAGAGTAGTAGACCCTTTCAGTGATGTAACTATCAATAACTACCAACATATATAATCATTTTACAATCGATTCCTTGATTTCTCTACATCTCGAAAGCCTGAAACTTCATCACGCTTCAATCATGAATCCATGTAAATAGATCAATAATGAGTGTAAGTACAATCTCTAATGAATTTGCAAAAATTTCACATGTGGTCACAAAAATTTTAGTGTAAATATTGAAAACATTCAATATATCATGCGACATTATATTCATCATCATCATGAAGTAATTAGTCTCATGACTGGTTTGATGGAATCCTCCAACTCTGTCTGTTATCCGCTAACCGCTTAATTTCTGCATATCTACGACAACCCTTATCTTGTATAATCTGCTTCATATAACTTAATCTAGGTCTACCTCTTCGAGTTTTACTATCCATTTTTCCTTCCAATATTGTTTTCAATAAGCTATCATGCCTTAATGTGTGCCCTATCAGATTACTTCTTCTTTTCACGACCTGTCTGAAAAGACTTTTTTTTCATTTACCTTCTCAAGTACTTCTTCATTTTTTACTTCCTCTATCCACTTTATTCTAAGCATCCTTCTATACCACCACATTTCAAAAGCTTCGAGTCTTCGTTGGTCCGTTTTTCCAATTGTCCAAGTTTCGCAACCATATAATGCTGTGCTCCTAACGTAACTCTTCAAGAATTTCTTCCTTACTGCTAAGCTAATATTCTTCGAACATAGTAATTGTTTCTTTCGGTGGGAAGCCTATTTCCCTCGTCCTATTCTTGCTCTTATATCTCTTTCGCTTTTACCGTTTTCTGTAATTCTGCTTCCTAGATCTTTAAATTCTTCAACTTGCTGAATTGCCTCTGCATCTATGTTGATTTTCGTTCTTCTTGATGTTTTCGCTGTTGTACAAATCATGAATTTTGTTTTGTCCTTATTCATATTCATAAAATATTTGTCTAGTCATATTTTTTTCATAGTGTTGAGAGCATTTTCTAACTCAGCACCACTCGTAGCAAATATAGCTATGTCATCCGCAAATCTCAACATGCTTACATTTTCACCTTGAATCTGTAATTCGTCATTATATTACGTTGCATCGAACTCATTCTCGTTTCAGTTTTGTCAAGTAATTATCAATACTTGATAAATGTTGAGTATATACAATTTGTTGGATATTTTTTGAAAATATGAATAACTTTTACATATAACGTCAGTATTTGTCATTCAAGATGAAGCAATGGTACATAAATCATTTCTATTCAACCAGTGTAATCCTTGATTGGTTTGTAAAACAGGAAAATAAAAGAGAAAATATATATGTGACCTGGCCTACGAAAAGGGGGCTTAGGTGTGAAAAAACCATTTTTCACTTTTTTGGCGATTTAGATGGAGTAAAATATGCTCTTTCGAATGGCGCAAACCAGAAGTTTCTAACTGGTAGGGAAGTTTGCTAAAAATGTACAAAAAGAAGAGCAGAAATGATTGAAAATGAAAAAAATTCGGAGATTAAATTATAAAATAATAGACATCATTTCATATGTTAAAAAATTTTATTTCAAGGCAAAACCACGTCAAGTGTTCTAGGACTGTATGTCCTAGATAAAATGACTTGTTTATCTTTAACAGCTGTTTTCTCGAAAACTTTCTTTCACACCTAAGCCCCCTTTTCGTAGACCAGGTCACATATGATTTTTTCTTATTGATATCAATCTGTTTGGAACTACAATAGAAATATCATGAGATTTTGTTTTAACAAACCGTTACTCCCAATCTTCATTTTATTTCAAATTGTGAAGGAAGTGCGCATTGAAGCCTGTTTTGTGTTTATTTTTCAATGCAACGTATAGCATATACTATTTCGAATGGTAAAAAGTTGAATAAATCGTTATTTGAACACAATTTGAAAAAATGATTTGTTGCACGTTTATTTTTTCAATGATTTTCAATTTTATAGGGAGATCTTGAAGTGTTAATTTTTGTTTCAACACTCAAAAAGAAAATCTTCATCATAATATGCAATATAATTTGCTTTCCTATAAAGAAAACCGAATTATCAAAATTATATATATATATATAGGGGTGCGCGAGTACTTGAAAAAGTCGAGTACCCGACTCGACCCGAGTGTCAGGTTTTCATGACTACCCGACTTTTTCGGGTTATTCGATTCAGCCGAACTATTCGATGAATTCGAGTTACGGATCCTTATTTGAGCTACTCGATGTGTTCGAATTACTCGATATGATCGGATTACTCGATCTGTTCAAATTACTTGATATGATCGAGTTACTCGGTTTTTTTTAAAGTTAGAAATATTTCAACTTGAAAATTTCTCAATTCATTTCGATTTTACGATACAGTGTATTGATATAAAACGCTTTTAGAACTTTTTCATTATCCAGAAATACATCGAATGACTATAAATCCAAAAATTCTTCTTTGGCCTTCTTTGAAAGCTTGGGAGAATCCATGAGAGAGTACACACACAAAAAACTTGCCAGTAAAGGTTAATTTTCATGAGAGTAATAGATGAAAAGAATGTGTTGGAAACGTATTCAGGGGCATCCAAAATGCAGGTACTCTAAACGTTTGGAGAACCTACTTCCCGGAGACCAAAACATGCAAAACCGACCCTCATGAAAAATTCCGATATTAGGTTTTTTCATAACGCCAGTGCATGTTTTCAAAACGAACTTCCTGTGCTGTCTGGGATATGTATCAAATTCTCACGATTATCGGATAATGTGATAAATTTCAAGTACTCAAAAGCGAAATTTGACCTGGTTATTCTCAAGTACTCAGGAAAGTTCTTAACAACCCGATAATCTTTTAGTACTTGAATATTTTTACGGTAGCTCGATCATTTTCGATTACTCGAAAACTTCGGACACTCAAAAACTTCAAGTCACCCGACCATTTTTGAGGATTCGAAAATCTCGAGCACTTGACCCGATACTCATATCAATAAATTCGATCCGACCCGACAAAACCTGATACTCACGCACCCCTACATATATATATATTGAAGAAATAACTACTTTTATGGAAAGAAACCAGAACCGACCATAAAAATATAAATATATATTTCAATGATCAATAAGCATCATACAATTGATAATACAACATGATAATAACAGAAGAAACTATATTTATAGATTATTAAAGCATATTTAGATCAGTACCAATCATACCTTCCTTTTCTCCTATCAAAATAGTGGTTTTCATCGTTTTAATTCTTCACGTGCGTTTTTCAGCGGGAATAAAAATATGAATTACCTCGTGTATATGCATATCAAATAAATGAATACATTAATAAAATAATGATGATGTATGGATTTATTTATTCATTCATTTATTCCAAGAAGTGAATTATAATTTAAGGAGAGTATATATATATATATATATATATATATATTATATATATCTCAAAAACATTTGGAGTTAGTGGATGGTGAAGTTGTGAATGTCGTTTGTATAACAAAAATAAAATATAAAGTGCGAACGCACAATAACTGTAATTTACAACGTATGACTGGGTGTTTTTTCCCTTAAATCATAATTACTCGCACCTACCGTTAATATATAATGTTCACATACATACGTGAACATTCTCCTCTCTTAATTTCAATACTCATCCCTTTCAATTCTTCTCATTTTAGTTGACTAACTATGAATTTAATTCTATATATTTTTTCCCACATAATAAAATATGTTATTTTTCATAATAAACATTATATTTTAATTATATTAGTCTTTTCTATAGCAAATTATGCTACTTATGCTCACAGCATGGCTGTACGATTATTTTATTCTTAATTCTATACTTGTTTCTCTTTCTCTGCCTTTTTTTTCTTCGTATCACGTGGATTTTGCATTCAGTTAACGTAGCTTGTTCTTTGAAGTTATTTTTTTCCTGAACCACCCTGAAAATACAAAATAACAAATATAGATTTGATCAAATGTGTATTACATTGTATGTCACGAATGAAGGGGAACAATGATAATGGAAAAAAGTATTGTGATATTATATTGCACAAATTCAAATCCAGTAGCAGGAGTTTGGAGAGAACATGACATTGAAAGTTAATATGATGTGTTGGACATGGGAGGCTTCCAAAGTGACACGGAAAAAAAAGATATACGAATTACCAATACCGGCTTATAAACTTCTAATTAAATTTTCTGATTCCTCTGACTAAAAAAAGAATAAAAAATATAACTCGCCATATATATTTGATAGATCTGTATAGTTACGGGAATAATCGGTGTTTAGTAAACATTGTTTTGTCATGGATAACTTCGAAGAAAGTGAATTTTACATGAACTGTAGTTCTAAATTCTATAGTATTTCTCACTACTCAACTCTTGTACATTGAATACATGTTCAGTGTGAGTTTCACTTGAACATCATATTATTTCAAATAGTGTAGTTGGTGATAAATTTATATTTTGTATTGTAGTAGAGAAGACTTCATGCTTATGTATACACTACCCATCGTTTGTTTCATATCCACGAATCGAAATATGAAATCAAACCTCGCGTAATACAACCGAAAATGACAGTTGAATACAGTCACGCGATTAATCACATTCGATCTTTGTTTGATCAAAAAATATTTTTTGAATTGATTAGATATCATTCCAATGAATAAAATGATTCCTGAACGCATAGAGTCTTTCAGAAAGTCAAAAAATCATTTCATCCATCAAAGTTAAATTCCATTGACCTAAGATACATATTTTATAAATACCATTAGATGAAACATCGTTTAGTCTCAATGACGGTTTTACAATACAATATATGTATAGTATGACAAAAGGCGATTTGAATTGTCCAAAAACTCTATTCTGCTAACGTTTAGTGATTCATTTTGTGGTTCGGAAAGATTCCAATGAAATCCATTTTTTGAAACTTTTGCCATCTGGGTGCTCTTTAGGGAAGTTTTTCTCGTCCTCGCAAAATTTTCTTGTTCTTTTCCCTATTTTTTCCTCAAAACATGAAAAAACAATATGCAAATTTTGCAAGTTTGTAGAAATGAACAGGGAAAACTTTGGTGAGTCGATGGATTCAAATAAATTATATGAATTTCAAAGTAGTAATATTACCCATATGAGATGTATAAGAAATATGAAAACCAAAATATTTAAAATCATTCAATTATGAAAAAAACAAAAAATTCCAGTATTAAAAGCGATACAGCGTTTAATAAAATCACGTGAAAATATAATATTTGAATATGAACCATATTTATTCTCAACGTCCGGCCCTGACTTCTGACCACGTGATGTTGATCATGATGTTTCAGTTCTATGAATTCTCGTTACTGTATCATAGTATAGCTCAAACGGCAGCAGGTTAGGCTTTAGTCGCGTAGGTAGGTGGGTAGGTAGGTAGGTTCGAATCCCCGTCGGCGCAAAATTTACTTCCCAATTTAATGATTATGCTGATCAGCATCATCAGAAATCTTGGGAATAAATTAGTGAAATGATTTTTAATTCTCCAATATTAACAATTTTTTTTAATTCAATATACATATTTTTCTTTTATTAAATACTTTTGATAAATCTAACCATTGATTTTGGTAAAATTGATGTATGGTGGTAATATGTTTTATGACTTCATTGAACATTGTATATAAGAAGCATTGGTGAATCTTACTAGATATTTTTATACGCTTCATCTTGAACAGAGGGTTAGGAAAGCATTAAACAGGAACCTCATTTACAAACATGTGTGGTAACTCTTAAACAAATGACCAACTTGGCTGAAGTGGTAAGAGTTACTATTCAGTTTGATAGTCCCGTATTTGATGGATGTCTTAGGTAAAATGAACCACAGTTCTGGTAAAGTTGCCCATTTTTTTTTCTCCGTGGACCAACCAAGCGACCACGGTCACTTTTCAACTGTTTTGATTAGTTGAGAAGCGACCACAGCCACTTGGTCAGCCACTTCGGAAGCCTTCATGATAAGAAAAATGTTGACTCTCTTCTTATGTATTTTTATAAAGAATTATAACAATTTCATTACAGAGAGATAATCCAAACGGACAGAACAACGGATGAATTAAAAGTTCGCGTCAACTTCGCACAACCACCGTTCTTCTACAGATATATCTCGTTCACCAATTCTCCATCAAAATTCCACATCAAAGCGATGGACTTCGTGAAAGGCGCATGCTGTACAGCACTATTATGTATCTGCTTTTCATTCATTTTTATTGTACATCACTTAGAAATAAACCTTTCCGCATTCCCTAATCAAATATGTTAATTGACATATGCCATTCCTCTTTTTTCTTAATTCTCAAGACGATCCCAAACTGCCATCCGTTCACCCACTCGGAAAAGAATTGCAAAAATGAAATTCGCAACGTTACAATAAAAGGCATAATTATTATCACTCATGACATATTTTCTCCATCTGAAAAATGCATTCCTTTAGGAAGACGTATCCTTGATATGAGTAAATTTTTTTGGCAATGAAAATGCCATTCTTGAATTGATAAAACATGTGTTTTATTCAAGAAAATTCCTTTTGGAGCAAAAACATATCAGTTCCAATCAAGAATATGTATTCTCAAAAATATTCAAGAATGTATTTTCTTGGCATTGTTGATTATTTCTCTCAGTGTCCAATTTTGGAATAAATTAACTTCGTATTTTTTAGGCACTCGCCAGCACACAGTGCCACTAAAACCGTAACTTCTTGAAGCGTAAGTTCTTAACAGACTGATGGATTATGTGTTGGTAGCCAGATCTGTATGAAGAGGAGTGATAGAGGAGATAAAGCCTCGGATCCTGCTTACGGAGGGGTGGGGGGGCATTCTCTTACACGCTTTCCACTTTGTGGGGGAAACTATTGATGTTGACGGTCAATCCGGTACTTCCATACGGAACCAAAATCTGAGGGGACATGTAGTGAAGTAATGAAAAGTTGCAAAGAGCGACTTGAATGAGTCCAACGAATCGCCTCTGTGTCAAAGATATTTTTTTTGGTACAATTTCTGTTAAATTGACCTATGATAATCATGAGTTGAATGAAAATATCAATCAGAAACTCCGAAATTCAAGGTGTCCATCGCCTTGAAATTCTTTGCGGCTCATCAGTCATTCTATCCAACGCGAATTTGCGGTTAGTCAATTTTTAATCTTCAGATATCATTGGAAAATTCAGAGCGTGCGGCAATGCACAATTCCCAAGTATGTGATTTATTATTATTCACTTCAAATTTGCATCAACCCTTGCTCACCATTTCAAGGTTAAATATCTCTGATGGGACAGGGGTTAAAAATCTGGATTTCATCTAGATTTGAAGTGCATTTTATACCCTACAAATTGAAAAAAAACGTTGTATTTCGCAAGCGGACCAAAGTCATGGTCCTTTCAATACATGTCAAAAACCGCGACCAAATAAAATGGTAACACCTGCTCCGCGCGGATCCGCTCAACTTCATGGTTTTGCACTCTTACTTTTCAGGGGTATCATAGGAAAAAAGATAAAAAATTTCTGAGGTGGTGGAGCAACTAGTGCTTGCTGATTTTGCATGGATTGACCCTCTAGTGAGTCTCCTTGCCTCTCATTATTGAAGGTGATTGATGATACTGAGTCTTCTTGCTTCTCATTGTTCAGAGTGCTTGATTACAGTGAATCCCCTTGCTCCTCACTATTATTAAGGACCTCCAAGGTCGTCTGGAGTCCTTCAAGGAATGGGTAACTATTATTAAGGACCTCCAAGGTCGTCTGGAGTCCTTCAAGGAATGGGTAAAATTTTGCTACGTACTTCCTGATCGCCTAAGCAATAAATACAAATTTTACATCCGCAGTGATAAAGTACATTGCTGAAATTGAGCTTTGAAGGTACAATTGGAACTACAAATGATTCCTAAGAATCATGCAAACAATTATAAAAAACATATCAACCTATGAATGTCAATAGTTTTTATAACTTCTTTTCTCAGGTTTAGAAACATGTTTTGGGCTTCGGATTCATATTTCAAGCCAAACCCTAGTAACGCACTTTATTGCTATAGATTTTAAATTTGCAATCATCGCTTAGTTATTCAAAAACTACGTAGCAAAATTTTGCCCGTTTTCTAATGCTACATGGGACAGTGATCCCAGAGATTTTGAGATCTAATGGTCTACAACCAATTAAACATTCTTGTTAATAAGATCAACCAATAAGCCCCGGTCCTCACACTCTCAGTTCTTAGTTTCTGGCAACACAGCATGGCCCTTACCTTGAATTTACTTCTCATAGCATCATGACTGCTCACGCAAATACATCCATTTGTGGTACAATCTAACCTGAAGTTTGTTGTGGATTTTTTCCTGTCATATCAAATCCGTCATTTTCAATTTTGAAAATCTGATCATGAATTCGTAATCAGCGACCTCAAACACCCTATTATACTGATTCTCCCACTTATCTGAGACTTTCTACGAATTTTTGTCCGCCATCTTAGATCCGTCATCTTGAATTTTTGAAATCTGACCGTGAATTTGTGATCAGTGACCTCAAAAACCCTATTACACTGATTTTTCTACCAATCGGGGACTTTCTACGAATGTTTGTCCACAATATTGGATCACCATCTTGAATTTTTGAAATCTGACCATGACCTCAACGACCTCGAAAACCCCAGCACTCGTGTTATTGCCGTTTCAGGTACTTCTCATGAGTGTATCGCCATTTTCAGAAGGTTAGAGATTTATGTGGGTGGACAAAAAAGTTCTATCTCGAAGTCGAGTTGTCCTATGCACTCTGAGTTGGTGTCAAGAATGATTCCGATCGCATTTTCATTGTGAAAAAAAGCCAAAGTCTAAGATTTGCAAACTTTTGATCAATTTCTTTTGCCAAATCCGCCATATTGCTTCCCCAGGGTGGATAGCGAATCGTTTTTCCCGAATCCCAGGGCAATTCTAGGATTTCCAGGACAAAAATGTGAATTTTCCAGGACATTCATGATAAAAAAAATTCATGAAGATTATTCAATAAATAATGAAATTATGTATGTCCTGATGTATCGACATTTGCTCCCACTCGTTCAGCAGATATTTATTGGGCTTCTCAGAGAAAATAAACATATCTAAAAATAGACAGGTACACTGCAAAAAATGTTCACAGTTCCATCACATTCATTGGAATTTTACTGCAAAAATCACATCGTCAGTTACTGGAAAATGTCAAGGAATTAAGGATGTGGAGGTTCCATAGGTGTTCGTTATCATAATAACTATGATTTTCCGCGAGAAAGCTGTTTTTCATACATCCCTTCCTCTCAAATCCCAATTTGATGCTCATGTAAATTCATTCCATTGTCATCGCCGCTTTTTCCGACTTCAAAGTTATGAGAAATGTTAAAAAATTCCGACTAAGGACGTTCCCTGGGTGTGGAGAACATGAAAAACTGTACTGTCCTTCAAAATCCATCCTTTCCACGCATATCTACCTCTCAAATACCTATCCGATTACCGCGTGAATTGATGCTGCTGCGATCACTTTTCCTTTACAGTATAATCTATTGGGAAATGTTGGAAAATTGAGAATAAGAAGGTTCCACGGGTATGCAATATCATAAAAAAACTATGATTTTCCACGAAAATATCGTTTTTCAGGAATTGCTGCTCCTGAAAACCCAATTAAATGACCGCGTGAATTGATT
>JAFFJZ010000388.1:0-10778 GCA_018340375.1 Gonatopus flavifemur
ATTTGGACTTCCATCAATATAGATTCCCTAACCTTCAAACTTTTCCCCACAAGTTTATCATCACCCTAAGAACGAATTCAACTCAGAAAATAAGGCTTTTCCTCAAATTTGAAAATTTCAACATGAAGAGTACTTTTCAATTTGAAAAGTAAAACCATCTGTCGAGCTGCAAGTGAATAATCCAAGTTTCTTGCAATTCATTTTGAACTTTTTTAATTTTTGATCAAATGAGTTCTTCATGACTCATATTTATTACAAAATTAATATGATCTCTGAGTTTTGCCTAGAAGTACTGATGTAAGTATTTGAAGAAAATTCATTATCACTGCATCAACAAATTACGTTTTTTTGACATGTTAAAAAGCTATGACTGATTTACTAATTCATTTTGCACTTACTCACAGTTTTTTTGATACACATTCTTCAAGAAGTAACCACCACATTTCACAAAAATAATTCATCCATTTTTTGAGCACATAAATTTAACCTCACATCTGTCAACCGAACTGCAATTTTCACACAGGCTCATAGATTATTATATTCAACCGACGGATGATTGAATCGGATGAACACGTCACTTTAATTGATCTTTTCTGATGCATCGCGTAGGTACCGTTTTGACGGTACAGAAAAATTATTACTGACACTGAATTTGAATAATTTGCAAGTCTAGTCTAGTCGGTGTAAGAACTCCGATGACAGTTTCAACGAAAATATCTTTATATAATATGTTATTACTGTTATTTGAAAATTTGTGACTCATCAGAATGATAAGAGAAACATTCTTAATATCATAAAGTCGGAGAAGAATATTTAACATTCATCAATAACAACGTGTTCAAAATATTCCCGTTAGATCTGTTACCGGACTTCCCACCGACCATACAATATGACTTCAATTTATGATGTCAAATTCATAACTGGCGTAGCTGTACTGGTCAAAGCATCATTCTCGTAGGGTTAGGATTTTTGTGATAGGTTCGATTCCGCGTGTAGGGCTATGAGATTTTCGCTATTGAAAAATTTGAACGCTTTTTCTCATTAAATATCTTCATTAAGATAATTTCCCGAGTAAAAATGAAAACTCCTGCAACACGTCTGCACTAGTCCCCCTTATATTCACGCCCGTAACACTCCCCCAACAGATCCAAAAATTCGTGAGATTCTTGGTTTAAAATCAAAGCGCCCATAACATACCCGCACCAAACCTGTACGCATATATATGTCCGCACCACGCCCGCAACAAGCATGTACGTTTTTCCTGTTCTGAAACTATATAGACGTGGTGCAAGCATATCGCAAAAAGGGTTTTTCTCATCTCCATTAAATCAGTACAATTTTTCTGAATCTCTAATAATTTTGCAATTAGTGAAATTTCAGAATAAGAATAAAGTGAAATGAAAACTTTCTAAGGCTCAAACGTGAAAGTTGTAAGAGAAATCTTCCTCATACAAAAATTCGGTGTGTTACTGCTTTCGAACGCGTGCATATTCAAAGGAACCCAAACAACGCCGTGTGTATGACACAAATTATTTTTCCCAAAATTTATATTGGTTTTCCTCTTACATCCATTACGCAAAGAGTAAGAGTTGTAATTTGGTATGAAACATTCCGACAAACTTTGAACGTGAGGACCCAGTCATTGCATGGTGTTATAGTGTATGAAGCAATGAAATCATAATATCGCTGTATACATACCTTCCTCAATCAATGAAGATGGTATGTATAAAGTGATATTTCGATTTTATTGCTTTATTTTCGAATAATTTGTCAGAAAAGATTTGGCTCGGGTTGCATCGTCGGGATTGCTGAGTATCCCAGTAAGGGCTTTCGAACGTGGGAGAACTATAAATATGTAGGTACACAAATACAGAATATAGGTATAGTCTAAGTGAGAAAAACTTTGCGCCAAACGTTTCTGTGAAATAGAAATTGATATGAAATTTAAAAAATATTTTACCATAGTGCTTACCCGGGATTGCGCCGTGAACATAAATCTAGCAGTAAAATCACTCTCCATTCCCTAAAAAAAATTCGTGAATACACGAGATGACGACATTTCGTCGCTCATGTTGATTTCGGAAAATATCTTGAGATGCAATTGGCAGTTGCGTTTCAAAGCAACCATTTGATTATTTTATTATATTCAAAATTTCAAGGTTTTCGAAGAATCAATCGATTGATGGAATTTTTTCAATATCGTACGTGATTTATCGTACAAAACTTATATGTATATACAATGAAACGGTTCCGCATGGAAAAAATTACATTACACTTCCATGAACCTTCATAAATGTGATTGGATTGAGATCGATTAGTTTAAGTTATCATCCCGCATAAAATTTGATCGGGACAAATTTTTATCTATTTATAAAAAGAGGTATTTGTTTAGAGAAAGAATGTATCTTTGATTATGATGAACGAATTGTACGTGTAACGGTCAATTACTGATACATCGTTTTCCATTATTCTACATACGGTTAGTAGTAAAATATTGATTTCATACATACATGCATAGTCCACTTGAAATGCAATGCAATTTTTACACTGGAATATTTGTTTATGCGGAATAAAATCAACGATATACACTATCACTTTCATATACATTATGGGGGTGAAATTGTGGAAAATTCACGATTGAAAAACTTTTTGTTATTCTGAACATGGTAATAAAAAAATACTCACTCCAAAACGTCGCTTTAACTGCATTTTGCGATATTCTCAAAAGCAACACGGCGACGGCGAACTGTCAAATCGTCTCACGTATTTATTGAATTTTTTACAGGAAATAGAGGTAAAGCCCACACTGAGAGATATCTATTATCAAAAATAATTGATTTTTCGATTAGTCGGGGGATATACTGATATAACGATTTTATATACCTGGCTTGAGATCACAAATTGATGAGAAAAAAACAGAATTTTCATGCTCCGAAGTTTGAAAATTAAAACCAGAGAGAGATGAGAGAATTCATGTTGAAAAAACAGTAATCTTTTATCACAAGCAAACGAAAATTTTAATTGATGACACTGATATGAATTGAAACCATCCCATTTTCAAGATTGTTGCGTGGCTTCGAGAAATGAGCCAGGTTTGTGATCACGCACAATGATGTTCGATGCCGCGAGGATGAAATTTTTTTTTCGATTAAAAGCACCAGTAAAAATTACTGATATTCCCATCAATTTGTAATCACATGTCAAGTATATCCCTCGTCTACTGACAAAAACCAGTAATTTTCAATGATGAATTCTTCTCAGTGCAGGTAAACACTGGGCAATCCCAGGTACCCGAGTAAAAATGTTAATTTCGGTTCGCCAAACGGGACTGGTGCAGACGTGTTGCATTTTTATGCGGTACTGTTGCAGATTCAGTGCGGGCACATCACTTCCGCAACAGTACCGCAGAAAAATGCAACACGCCCGCACCAGTCCTGTTTAGCGAACCTGAAATGAAAATTTTTACTCGGGTCAGCACCGTGGTATAATATTTTTTCGTATCAATTACTATTCCGCACAAACGTTTGGCGCAAAACAGCAATTGAGATGAAATTTGAAAAATATTACACCATAGTGCCTGGAAGTACGCCTTGAATATGAATCCAGCGGTGGAATCCAAGGACGTATCCAGGGGAGGGGTCCAAGGGGGACCCCGAATCCAGCATTTTTTCGTTTTTTATATATCTATATATTTCGTATATATAGATATACATCATCAACATAGGCCCCTTCCAAAAAAAAATTCTGGATACGCCCTTGGTGGAATCATTCCCGATTCATATATATAAAGAAAAATTCGTACATACGTCAGACGATTTGACATTTCGTCACCGCCATGTTAAATTTGGAAATATCGTGAAATAAAGTTGGAGGTTGCGTTTTGGAGAAACCTAAACATTCTTTCTATGGTCAGAATATCAAAGTTTTTTCCCATAATTATAAAGCTCTTCAAAAGTTCACACTGTAAAAGTGTTGTAACGTATATAATTGACATTACTTATCATAAAATACATTTCAGTATCAAAATTATGTCACATTTCTCGTGAACTATACTTTTTTGAATGACATAAAATTTTAACATAAACGGACGTAGAATTATAATCAAAACGATGTATCGGTAATTGACCGTTACACGTACAATTCGTTCATCATAATCAAAGATCGTTCTTTCTCTAAATAAATGGTCCTCTTTTCTTATAAATGAATAAAAAATTTTGTTGACTGGCAACTGTGTGATAATAACCAAAACTAATCGATCTCAATCTAATCACATTTAAGAAGGGTCTAAGGGAAGTGTAATGCAATTTTTTCCATGCGGAATAGTTTCATTTGTACATACATATAAGTTCTACTACGATAAATCACGCAATATTGAAAAAATCATCGACCGATTGATTATTTCGAGAACCTTGAAATTTTGAATATAATAAAAAATAATCAAATGTTTAAAATTCGAAACGCAGCTGCCACTTGCATCTTAAGATATTTTCAATATCAACATGGTGGCGACGAAATGTCAATCGTCTCGCGTATCTACGAATTTTTTACAGAGAACAAAGGTGATTGCAATTGCCACATTTATATTTACATGCAATCCCAAATAAGTACTTCATGGTGAAATATTTTAAATTTCACATCAATTGCTATTTGCACAAAAGTTTGGAGCAAAGTTTTCTGCTTTAACTATACAGGGTTCCCCAAAATTTGAAGAGTCATTTTCCTGACTTTCACTGACCATGTTCAAAATTTTCCTGACTCTCAACAGCATACCAGATAGTAAAAAGTTGCTTCAAATTGTACCAAACCACCAATTTGTTTCTATAACTGGAAATAGCAAATCCGAAATACTTGGAGCAAGTTGGGATAACTTAGGACGCCACTACAAACTCAGCTTATAAAATGGAAATTGTGGAATTGTCATGATTTATGATGGAATATTGTTACAACCTACCGGTATATCGCATCGTCACCAAATTCCTTTGAATATGAGTGATAAGTACTATTACATCTCTGAAGTCAAAAAGTAATTGGAATTCTTGAATAAAACACAAAATATTTTTTATTCTGTAAATCTATTGTATCGCCTTCCTAAAGTAGTCCTTTCCTGAAATGGATGGCATTTATGCAAAGCAACGAACAATCCAATCATCAAAACATTTTTATACGCTTTTTTCCGGAATCGATTTCAGTTCTCGCCGCGAATTCTCTTTAATATCTTCTATCGATTCAAAACGGGTGCTCTGAAGTGGTAATTCAAGATTTGGAAACAGAAAAGTCGGCTGAGCCAGATCAGGTGAATACGGTGGCTGTTCGATGATATTTGTTGAGTTTTTGGCCAAAAATTGGTTCACAATGAAAGCCTTGTGAGATGGTGCATTATCGTGATGCGAAATCCATGGAATTTTCTTTTCCACAAATCTGGCCTTTTCCGACGAATTTGTTTCTTAAACGCTGCATAACGCTTAGATGATATTCTTTTATTCACCGTCTGGACCTTCTGGCAAGAATTCCGAATGTACAACACTGCGATAATCAAAAACACAGTCAACATTACCTTTCACTTTTGATCGGCTTTTTGGCATGGTTTTTCAGTTTCGGCTCAGCTGGTGCCGCCACTCCGAAGTTTGTTGACTGTTTGTAATGTCATATTCGTAAACCCACATGTCCCATCACCTGTTATAATGCGTGCTTATGAATGTGGAGTCGAAATTGACTCGTTCTAGCATGTCTTCAGTGACCTTTTACGCGATTCAGTTTCTTGGAGAAAATTCAAGTCTTTCAGAACTAATCGAGCGGCAACGCGTTTCATGTCCAAAACAATCATGTAAAATAGTACGAACTGATTCGTAAGACACAGAAAGTTCACCTGATATCTCTCTCAAACTTAAGTAACGATTTTCAGTCACCATTTCCTTCTACTTTATCGATATTAACTTCAGTTAAAGACGTCGATGGATTTGACCGTGATGGCGAGGCAAATTCTTCCACCATATCTCGACCACTTTGAATGCACTGTACCGCTCATATGCACGTGTTTTTGATAGAGTCAATTCACCGTAAACTTCTCCAACATTTTCAGCGATTCGGCACACGAAATTCCATTTGCAACGCAAAATTTAAAACAAATTCTTTGTTCAATCTTTTGTATCCATTGTGACAATCGCGACACACTTGGGAGAACTGAAAAGATCGAGCACTATAAACAAACTGAATGACAGATGACAGTCGAACTCAGCGTCAATATACAGGACGAATGTACCAACTTAACAACAAAAAAGAATGCTGATAAACCCGTTAGCCGCACTTTTTAAATGATCAATTCCCGGTACTTCTTTTTTGACAGAATGTATATGTATACTTCCCTATCCATGCATAATGGTATCAAGTGGGCTATTCAGAAACTCACCATCCTCCTTTGGGAGGGGACTAGCATATGGGAAGTGGGGGACGGAAAATTCAAATTTGTTAATGTTTGAGGTTAAAATTTGCTATTTTATTTTTGAGCTTCAGAAATCACTTAGCCATTCAAGGTTTGTGCGATGTGGAACCCTAGGGCATGTAATTTATTATTATTCACTTCCAAGTAAGGTAGTAAGTTTTGGATATTCCCTTGAATGGCATATTACACTTCACTCTAGAAAATTTTGCATAGGTAAAGGTCCACTTCCGATGGTAAAGTTGTTTCAAAAAGGTAACCTGACGGTGTTATTTCGACACCGTATGGTGTACATTCTAATACCATTTGAAATTATTTCAACATTGAATTCCGGAGTGGATCTTGCAGAACCCAGCAACGGTGTTAATTCTGATACCCGCTTTTCTTACAGTATTTTGAGACGTTTGCTGAGGTCATCATGTGGATTGAAATAAGAATAAGCATGAGTCAATAGATCAATTGTGAATCACTCATTCTCCTGACATCGCGTTTTGAACCGAATCCAAAGGAATGGTATTTGCAAACAAAATCGCAAGGCAATTCACTTGAAATTTATATTTCACCCATACAGCACAAGAGTTCCTGTTGCCAGCTCATGAATATGTATGTATTTATAAATATTTCGAATTCAAAACGAACTCTCTTAATAAACAAACTCAAATGTTCTGGAAGAATTCGCATCAAGACTCCATAACCCAAGTGTGTATTAACGGCGGCCCCATCTACGCCCAGGTAGGCGTAAGCCCATGGCGTACCCAACGGGGCCAAGCTGACAGGCGACAAATGGGGCCAACCCTTGTGATGATAACACTCGTTCCTAGCTTGGCTGTACGGTTGCTTTGCCCGAGAATTGGTAAATACCACGGGCTCCTGCATAAACCCAGACTAGGCAATCGATACTGTCCCCTTCCCTTTGTTTTGAAATTGGAAGATTGCTTGAATTCTACCCCCTGCACGTCGCTTCTTCCGTTCTTTCCACCTTGTATCCACGTCTCCCTTTCTCCCACCTCGCCTCCACGGAGATGCGACGTGGACATCGGGGATGTGCTGTGTGATGAAACATTCATAACTTGTAATATTTTCTAGTTCACTTCTTACACATAACATAATGTGAATAATTTTTCAGTGGAAAGCACAAAATAAATGAATTTAAACCAAAAATATCATCTTATCACAAAAATCACATTAATTTATCACTGTTATGAAGAATTTGGTACAGTTTTATTAGACACAAAAACAAAAACAAATCCCAAAAGTATGGTTATGTCTTTATGCTGTTGTTTATTTAAAAATCACTTTTTCAAGCACTGTCAATTTTATCACTCATATTTTACGGGAATGAATTTTGACAATTTTTCAGCGCGATGATTCCGATATGTAAAAGTACGAAGAACGTGTGGTTTGAATGTAGCGGGTCAACTTTCATGGTGTACAACCGCCAGGGGACTGGGTGAAACTGTTTACTAGCAAATGTTTTCGTCAAATAAGCTCCGAATTTTAAAGTGCGGAATAGCTACGCTGGCAAGGTGTTGGGTTTCAGGAGAGGTTGTGTAGATACCGTTAAAGTGTCTGATAGGATATGATAGGAATTCATTTCTATCATCAAGAGTATGTTTTGGCGCGTATTTAACATAGAACTTCAGATATTCAACAACTGAACTATCCAAATGAATCGCTCATTTTTATGAACGAGTACCTATCAGTATATATATCTTTTGATATTTTCAACAAGTCACATTGAGAAATTCAAGTCATTCTATAATATTCTATGCGATTTTTCATAAACCAGACTATTATAACCTGCGGATATGAGGCTGGTATGATGTTTTATCCGGTTTACCAAAAAATTGTTCTATGGCATTGCATCTGATCCATAATATGTGAAAAATCTCAACAAAATTTGTATGATCTCCCATCAGTAACTCCTCACAATCTGTGAATGATAACCTGTGTATGAATAAAAATCTGACGGGTTGTATGACGATACATATGATTCTTATCATATTCTATACGATTCTCTCATAATCCGGGCTATCATAACTTTTTTGCGATATCAAGTTGTTGATGTTCATCCGGTTTACTAGAAAGATGTCCTATGGTATTATTTCTGAAGAAAAGATCTCGCATCCACAGAATTTTGTATGATCTTTATCATAATTTCAGAATCGTGAATACAACCTATAAGGATCAAAGTCAGATAACTCTAGAAATGCAGGACGATTCATATGAGAATACAGAACTGAGGTCTATAATAGTGTATAAGGTCTTTAGAATCAATGATGTTCTAGTGTGAATTATCCGTCATGTCGCTTATCATTATCATTCCGTATGGAAATATTTCACGGAAAATTTCTAAAACCATAATCTCTGAAAATGCATTTTCTGCAAAAATCTGAAAACTCTGATAAAACCTGCAATAATAATCATAAATGGGAATTAAAATTAGGCTCTGAAAAAGTTCTGAGAAATTCATTAAATTTTCAAATATTTTTTTGATGACTAAAAAATTTTGAAATTTATAAATACATTCATGTGCTATATTCAAATATCATATGTGAAAAAGAGTTTGAAAATATTTTAATTTTTTTCAATAGTCAGAAAAATGTTAGGAATTCCTCATGATTTCGTTAGAATTTGTTCATGGCGCAATTTTGTTTCTAGTTGTGTGGAAATAAATGAAAAAAACTCTGAAAAATTCCGAAAGACTCAAAGAAGTATGTACAAAATGTCCCATCTTATCAGATGTTGCATTACAATTTCAGAGACTCTCAGAGTTTGTCAGAGTTTTTCAAATTTTTGCAAAGAAAATGTGGCGTTTCTAAGAGATTATTCATGGTTTTGCAGAAATTTTTTAGCGAAATATTTCCATACGAGTCGAAAATCGGTTTGATCATGATGGTGGGCCTTCAATACACCGAATCGTTTGTGCACCGAATGTTCATTGTACCGAAAACTACAGAATGGTTCGTCTCTTGGGATCTATGAGAAACAAGCGATACTATTGGATAAAAAATATTCGGTACAATGAACATTCGGCAGATCTTCCTTAGGAGCTGAAATTTTTGGTTCAATCATCTTTCGGTGTATTCACCTTTTGATGGATAACAGGGCTACCAAAATTTCTCCTCGTGAAAATCCTTAGAAAAATTTGCGCCATTTTGACCAAAACGCGTCATTTTCCCTCAAAAATTTGACGCATTTTGCTTAAAATGGAGTAATATTTTCCTTAGAGAAGTGAATATTAGAACAAATGAAACGTAAATACGTTTCAATTTCCGCTTCTTTCGCGATTAGATACTGCTTCGGTTACTCTTCCATGTGGTTTCATACGCCAATTTTCACCGGGACTTAACCGTATACAATATCATAGGCCTGATACTCTTTGCGTCTGCGCGAATGAATTTTATACCTACATCACAAAATTACGCAAGAATGAATTGCGACTAATATAATGGCTTATCATAGCATAGCAAAGCTACTCCCGCTATATCGCAAACATTATCATACGACCTCCTTCCGACGGATATTATTGGAACAACCACCCATTTGGTCTTTCCGTGAAAGCTCATAAAATATGATAGAATCCTATTCTCCTTTACCATATAGATTATCATAGGCCTGATACTGGTTGGGCCTGCGCGGATGAATGTTATACATCACAAAATTGCATAGGAACGAATTGCGATTAATATGATAGCTTATCATAGAGAAACTACTTCCGCTATATCACAAACATTGTCATAGGACCCCCTTTCGACGGATATTATTGAAACAACCACCCATGCAGAAAATGCCGACTTCCAACCAACCATAACAATCGAAACAGTACTGGTACAACACTGACCTAGATAGAAAAATGTCTCAATAATGCCATCATAATGGTAACATGCACGCCAAGAAATGTTCGCATCATGGTACCAAGGTGTTTCCGCATGAAGCATTGTTATTGGTGGCAAAACGGGGTGATGGTACCATAATGAAGACATAATGTTTACATTTTATGCATCATCGCAAGCTGAGCGGTATTTATGATAGTACGTTTAAGGCACGTTATGTGACAAAGAATTTAGAGCACGTTTTTCTATCTGGGTGATTACCAGGGTTGGTTGCCAACATTGTAACGTGGTTGAAGTAACAACCAGTACAATGTTGTTGTAACGCCGATAGTCAATGCTGATTTGCCAACGTTGATTTCAAACTCGTTCGACGTTGTTCATTATGTGTGGTTTAATACGGCAAAATTTTGAAGAAATTATTATTCATGTTCTCGAATTGACTTCTTCACATGTTTTCGGATTATTCATTCGTTTCAAGAAACGATTCAAACTTCAGCAACATAAAA
>JAFFJZ010000389.1:0-10342 GCA_018340375.1 Gonatopus flavifemur
AATTTTGTGTAAGTTTTTTCTTATGATATCGGTCTGAGAATAATTGGACTTACTCTATCCCGACGTGAAATCTCACGCTCTTTCAGAATTCAAGGTCCAAATTGCGATTTGATCTGAAGGGAATGAAATATGGCCGATTTAAACATGGGGAATGTAAAAATTGTTTTGAATTTTTTCGCAATGATGCAGCAAAGGTATCATCTTTCAATCATGATCAGAGATGATCATGACGGTGAAGATTGACGAGGAATTTTGGATATTAAATCACTCCTTTCTTGTAAAATGACGGCGGGATTTGAAAATTTTATAAGAATCCCAACCCTAACATTAGGAACGTCTCACCCACTCCAAGTATACGTGTAGCGTTACATCGCTCACACGAAAAATCTTAAAAAACATCTTACAGTCGCGAGTCATAGATATCCCAATCATAAATACGACGTTGTAATATACAGTATCAGGAAATGTCGATGAACCCGAAAAATATTTTAAATTTATCATGTGAATGTTTCGACCAGAACAATACAACATAGAAACCGTTATCACAAGCAAGAAATAAATTTTGCGTCATATTTAGAAAAATTTGACAAAGATGCAATTGATGATGATGAATTATTTATGGACACTCGCATCACCTTGGATTTGAGAATGATGGTATAAGTTTCGTGCACTTCTCATTGGAAGATGTTGAGAATCATCAGGAAACAGTAGATGACAACAACAAAATTAAGTTTGATGTAGATTTTGATTAAAAGAAGGACCGTAGAATTTTTTGGCAGTCTGTATTAAGGAATTCGAAACCGTCAGGCACAGATACAAAAAATTACACATAAACCACTCTCATACAGATGGGAATCACAAATAATTGGCGTGGAACAAGGAAATGAAATTGCAACAAATTTCAGTATGGATCAGTTCCAAAATGCAGCTTGGACAAATTTGTACAATACATGGTATTGATATCAAGAGGTGAGCTTTGGAAAGCGGAAATGATTATTATTTATCGAAACATTTATTGGCTTCCTCTAAATTGATTCCATGATTTTAAGACTAAGACATCGGATAGTTTCAAGACAATCAATAAATTGTGACTCAAGCCCAAAATGAAAATAAGGAGCAACTGAAGGGCAAAGCTGACGAATTTTTGGAGAGTTTCAAATCGAAAATTGTACTATTTGGAAAATAATGTACACAATTCGATCAGTCAGGTTTTAATTTGGAGATGCATGGGTAGGCGCACATTATCCTTCATAGGAACATCAAAGGTTGAAGTTTAGCACAATCCTTGAATTCTTACAACCCACAGTTATACGATACAGCCCACCATACCTGCAAGTGGATATTTAATGTCTTCCTTGCTCATAGTTTTCTGGAAGAAAAAGATGGTAAATCTGGGCCATTGTTGAAAAAATGTATACAAAACCGTGCAATTGCCCATCCGATTTTCGCTTTGCTCGACTTTCTTCCCACTTCCCCGCCTGACAAGCTCGACCGCTCCCCACTACATCCACTTGATCACGGGTCGGACAATACGCTTACTAGACGTTCGGTTACCGCCCGCAGATCAATCGTTAATTTTAGGCTGAGAAATTTTGTGCAGGTAAAAAAACAAAAAGTGAAAATGATTTATTCAAATAGTCATAAAATGATGGAAATGAAATTGATGAAACTCCCATGTCACCCAGCCGCAGTATATTTTCAGTTATCAAAGAAGTTCCAAGTGATATATTAATTTGCCTCATCAAATTATATGATTCATATCAGTATTTCACTACATCTATATAATTACGTTGTATGGAAGAAGTGCTACATTTCCTTTTAATAATGACAGGAAACAATTGTTGAATATAATAGAAACAATCATTCTCAGAACAATACATATTATTGTAATCCTTGAGCTCGATGAACTCTCCTTCTTGGAATGCTCTGTGGATGAGTGTAACATGTCTCACGCAACACTTTGTTCCATACATGTATTTGTATTTGTATATCACTTACCAGTTTTTCGTTATTCACATCCATTGAGTATGAGAAAATGTAATCTTCCTAAAACGCGTATGTCAGGACTGTCGAAGTTCGTCGGATGGAAAGCGGAAAAATCGAGCCACCGTGCACAATTCATAGATACCTGATACACAAACGATGTGGCGAGCGTCACCAAGACAATTAGATTGGAGGAAGCGCCAGTTGAAAAATATTCCCCACCAAGACCCGTGAGGAAGAAAGAAATCGAATGGGTACTGTAACATCTTTGTTTTGGCTTCTACTTCTAGTAAGTTGACATCGGAGCTTGCAATGCAATGATTCAAAGACATTTATTTACCTAACTAAGTCAAAAATCAGTGTTAATGTTTAGATTCATCAAGGACAGGACAAAGCCAAAAACATAGATACATCGATAAAAGGAAAGAGGTGGATATTTCAACGTCCTGGAACGGCGAAGTGATCCAGCCGTCGGACGTTACATGTTCAGAGCATGGAAAAATTTCTTGAAAAATTTTTCCGGCTCTGGTGATTCTGCATAGTTTGATGTGATTTACATTTTAAGGAATAAGATTCTGAAAATTCAATCACTGATTCATCAATCAATTCCCATCTCAAGACTCATAAATCTTTTCAAATACATGGTACAAGAGTGGTTACATTGGTGGCTTACAAAAATGTGAATCACCTGTTGATTTCTGTTTCAAACATTGGCAGTTTCACTTGACTCTTGTGAGGAAATGGCAATTTTTTCAGATGCACTTAGTGTACAAAATCAAGTATCTTGCATTTTTTCGATCCACCATCCTTCAAGAAGCCTCATTATTTTGACATTTCAATGATAAAATTTCAGAAATCGAACAAAGTTATCGAACATGAGTAATGAAATAATTAAAGAACAAAAATTAGAAAAAAGAAAAAAAACATTCAAAAAATAATTTTAAAAATAAAACACAAAGAACGGTATATTTTAATCTCATAATTTTCCAAGATTCATGTTAACACTTGAATCATTAGACGTAAAAAGTTGTTCTAACACGTCTAGGAAATTCTTGATGGAACACATTTTGATCATGTATGGTTGGTTCTTATCGAGTACATGAGCTGGACCACAAAAGAATTTTGCAATTCTTCAAAAATTGGGGAGTGGAAGGATATTTGGAAAAAATGAAAATTTTTGGAAATCTGCTTACACTGTTCTGAAGTACATAAAACTCATGACACTTTCATCTGAAACTTTTTCATATCACCTCCCTTCGATAATTGTTCACTCAGAATAAGAAAACACTAATATTTTTTTTTCAGGGTGATTCCACCCCCTTGGAGGCCGTATGGAGGCCCTTATAAAGAAATACTCTCTTGTTTTGGCCTAGACTGTGACATATTCAGAGCTCACATCAAAATCAGGGAGTTCCACTTGGGTAAGTTCACTTATGAGTCCTTCGACAGGCGCGGGGCACGTCATTTTCACAAATCACTCGGTTATGATCAGATTTTTTGTTTTATTTCCAATTCCTTCAGAAACCAGGAAACATTAATGCGATGAACAGAAAATCGAGTCGCGAAATCGGAATTGAGACTGTTGGCCGCAGCTGTTGCATATTTTATAACCACTATCAAGGGTTTTGATGGTGCTCTTCAAGATTGGGAGGGTCGCGGTCCTGCTATTGTTATTTAGTTCTAGGTTTTCTTGTTTTTAGCATCAAAGGCCGTCTGTTGATCAGGGAAGGAAGGAAATTGGTATTGAAAAGAAGATGGATGTTGTTAGCGCATCTGAGGATCAAATTGCGGGTACTGCAGATTTCGTCACATCAGATGTGCAGGTGGATTTCTTGCCTGGTATCTTCTCATGTTTCGATTGTTGAAGAGTTCCGAAAACCTCCCTTCTTGTTTTATATTTCAATGTAATTCCCTTTGTCTTTCTCTTCTTTCAGATTATTACTAGAGAGCGATGTCTTCTTATGTTATTCCATAGATGTAATTTCTTTATGTATGAGAGTTTCTGTTGTTCGTTCTAGTTTTAGGCACTCATCAGCATGCATGTTATACTCAGCACAAGTGCACCTATTACCACTCTCACCATTTGACATCTTTTGAAATATTCAAAAAATCCAGTTGGGAGTTGCACAGTTTTTCATTTCATGCAATACTGATTAATATTCCATGGGAGTGTCTGTCTGGCTGGCTGTCTGTCTGTACCAGGGATAACTCACGTGGAGTGGACCGCAACAGTTGGGTTGATGAGGACATGGAACCCTTCCCCAGGAGGCCATTTTGTATGAATCAGATGAGTCTATTTTTTTACTTGTCAAAAGTAGAGTGATTGCAGGAAAATTTTCTCCGCTGTATACAGATATATACCACTCATTTTCTCCGCGGTCTTTGAATATTTGTTTATTCCGGCTTCCATCGACGGATTTTGATGAAATTATGAGTCATACTGTGCCAGGGTTTGCCAGGGAGCGCTGAACCCGGGTGCAGGAGTCAAAATTGGAATCTAAGATAGCGGAGTCAGGAAATCGGAAGTAAATTTGGCCATCTTCCCAGTATTTATGGACAAATTCCAAATAGAACATGGAGTCCTAAGGGTTTTCGAGGCCGCTGAATCCACACCGGAAGTCAAATTGAAATCCAAGAAGAGAGCAGAGTCAGAAGAACTGGAAATGAATTCGGCCGCTTTGGTGTTTATGGACAGATTCCAATGAAACATGGGTCCCAGGTGGTTTTCGAGGCCGCTGAATCTCAAAAATCCGCGGGCAAATGCCCCACAATCAAGATGGCGCGAGTCAGGAACAGGGAAGCGAATTTGGCCATTTTGGTATTCATGGACAAATTCAAATGGAACGCATGGGTCCTGGGGGTTTTCGAGGCCGCTGAATCCAAATCAGAGGTTAAAGAGTTGAAATCCAGAAAGGCAGAGTCAGAGAATCTGGAATTGGAATTCGGCGGCTTTGGTATTTTTTTTATCGCAATCGGACAAGTTCTTCTATTTTTTCTTATTTTTCTCTGAATAGAAAAAGGTGATCTCGGAGAAAATTTTCTCCGCTGTATACATATATATGTACCTCATTTTCTCCGGCAGTCTTTGAAAACTCGCTTTATCTTGCCTCGGATCGATGAATTATCATGAAAGCGCTGGGTCTTAGGGGTTTTCGAGGGTGCTGAATCCGCATCTGGAGTCAAATCCTGGAATTCAAGGCAGTGGATCCAAGATGGCGGACGTGCATCCAGTCAATTTTTGCATTCGTGGACAGATTTATATGAAAAATGGGTTTAAGGAGTTTTCGAGGGTGCTGAATCCGAATCCGGAGTCAAATCCCGAATTCAAGGCAGTGGATCCAAGATGACGTGAATTTAGTCAATTTTGCATTCGTGGACAGATTTATATGGAACATGGGTTCATAGAGGGGTTTCGGAGGGTGCTGAATCCAAATCTGACGTCGAAAAACGAATCCTGATGGTGGATACAACATGGCGGACCCGGAATTCAGTCGTTTTGGCATGCATGGACTGGATTCTATGAAACCTGGGGTCTGAGGTTTTCGAAGGTGCTGAATTCGAATCTGGGGTCAAATCCCGAATTAATGGTAGCGGATCCAAGATGGCGGACGTGAATCCAGTCAATTTTACTTTTGTGGACAGATTTATATGTAACATGGGTTCTAGAGGTTTTCGAGGATGCTGAATTCGAATCTGGGGTCAAATCCGAATTCATGATAGCCGATACATGGAAGCGGACGTGAATTCAGTCAACTTTGCATTTGGGGACAGCTTTATATGAAACACATCGGTTCTAGGGGTTTCGAAGTGCTGAATCCAAATTTGACGTCGGAACGAATCCAAGATGGCGAATCCAATATAAGCACACGTGAATATAGTTATTCCATTTCTCTAATGAACAAAATTATATTGTTATACGTAACAGGAGGTTTTAGGGATTTTCAAGTCTGTGCTGAATCAAATTCTGGGCTTCCAATGTTGAAAGAAAATAATAATTTCGATCTTCCCGTATAGCTTTGCTGCATCCGAAGACTCTCCAAGAGCTGGTTGACGTTATGACAACTGCGCACTATGATTGGGAATCAAAAAGTGAAGCGAGTAGCTATTGAAAGCACAGTTAAAATGACGCCTGGAAATATTCGGATTCATTTCTAAATTACGCGGAAATAACCCTTCGCTACGCTCATTCCGCTTAAATTACTTTTAGCTTACGCTTTCGTCGCGCTTCTAGGCTTTATTTTCACCAGGACAATTGAAATTCTACAGATCTACATGTTTCTGAATCATTTAGGGATGGTATGAAGGATGCCCAGACAGCGATTTAATCCTTGCTGCAATGTTGTCATGGGCATGCTTGTCACAAGGTTGATATACTACTGTGGGCAAAAAGTAAGGTGAATTTGTTTGTAAAATGAAAAATCTTCATTTATTCTTCTACATCAATTTCATCCCTTCAGAGTAATCCCCTCTCGATAAAATACACTTATGCCAACGTTTTTCCGGATCATCGAAACATGCCTAAATAGTCCCTTTCCGGTATAGCCATCAGCGCAACCTTCTTCGATTCAGCTTTTATCTCCTCAATCGACTCCGGAAACGCTTTCCCGGAGTGGTCTCTTGAGTTTTGGGGAATAGCCAGAAGTCACACGTGGAGCCAAATCAAAGGCGGGAATACGGTGGTTGTAGGAACGATATGCGTCGAATTTTTGGCAAATGGTCAGCGAAGAACGAGTGCAGGCGAGGACGGTACATTATCGTGATGCAAAACCAAGAGTTGTTGGGCCCATAATTGGCTGGTCTTACACAAGACGGTGCTTCACGCAAACGACGTGATAACAGCTTTCTAAATAATATTCCTTATTGACAGTGGCTTCGGCGAGGTGGAACAAAATTCATGGTGCTGCCACACCACGAAAATCGAAAAAAACTGTCATCATGACCTTGATTTTTGAAACGACTTTTGATGTGATATCTCGGTCTGGCCTCGCGCCTTTAGCACGATATTCGCTTGATTGATCGGTTGTTTCAAGGTCGTAAGCATACATCCAAGTCTCATCTCCCCATAATCATACATTTGAGCTTGGCCTGATAGTCAGAAAGCATTGTTTCACACACATCAACGCGACATAATTTTTTTGGCAAGAAATTGAGCGTTTTCGGTACCAAACGAGATTTGACTTTTCGTAGCTGCCCAAATGGTCTTTCAAAATGGTTTTCACAGATCCTTCTAATATTCCGATCATATTAGTAAAGGTCTCTGGCACAGATCAACCGACGATTTTTGAGCACTAATTCCTTCCACTCCATCGACCGTGTTGGTCATCTGTTGACGTCGATGGTCGTCCGGAGCGCTCCAAGTCATCAACACGTTCTCGACCCTCTTTGAAGTCTTTGTACCACTTATAAACATTTTTCTGCGACATGGTAGAATCACCAAAGGCCTTCCGCAACATCCTCAAATTCCTCTTTTTCTGCAAGCTGGAAATTCATTCCACCAAACAAAATTTGATTGCACTTCTCTGCTCAATTAAATCAGACATTGTTTTAAAAAATCGAAAATACACTCTTGGTCGTTTGGTGAACACAAGCGTAAATGTATTTACTGATCAATGACATTTGACATGAAATTTGGCACAGATATCATTAACAGTCCTGCCAACTTGAGCAAAAAGAATCTAGCTTCAGAATGTCAAGCCCATGAAGTTCAAATTAAAAATTCACCTTACTTTTGCCTACAGTAGCTCTCCTAGTTGACACACGACAAGGGTACAAGCTCAAAAAACCCTTGCAGCAGGGCTGTAGCAACTGCTTACACTGAATGATTTGTCAGCATAACAAGCCAAAAACAATCAGACCTGACAAGTGTGACAGGGTTTATGACAAGCCTACATGTTAATCTGGGTGGTAGGCAATAAGTTCCAGGCTTTCTGGAACATTACTTTTACAAAGTTTCTCAATCGAGGAAAAACCGATGAGTACCTTTCTATATATCCCCGGATATCTCGAACTTGTTCAAACATGCGAGCGAAACGAGCATATGTGAAACTACGATCTGGCCCAAAATGAGCGAAGCAATTTATATATGCAAGGGGAATCGGACTGCTTGAGCCAAGCAGAAGCAGTCAGGAAACTGGAAACCCTCTGGTTTTCTCTATATACAGGGTGATTCAAAATTCCTGCACTCTTTTTGGGAGTAGATTCCTGATGAAATTCTAAAACGATTTGGCCTTTTTGCACAATGCTCTCGACGCATAATTTCCGAGATATAATTAATTAAACAAAGTTGACTAATTATGAGGTGGATCCATCGGTCATCCAGACAGTAACAGGAACAAGAGAGGAAGGTGCTTGCAGAGGGCGCTCATACGATCAGCTGATCGGTATAATCGATACGATTACCAGCATAAATCGGTAAATTTTCTATGTAAATGATTGAATCTTCGACACTGTGGAAAATTGATTATTGTCGCGAATTTGTCACGATATGTTGTAGGAAAGTTGTAATTTGCAATGATTTGCCATGTGACAAATAAATAGTGTTATTTCGTAGATAGGATTCATGGGAAAAAAGTATAATCACTCGTTTTCAATCAGGAACAAATTATTCATCCGATACCCAATTTGAACGGTTTGATTGCAAGTTTTAATAATAAGAGATTGATTCCGAATCTGAATTTGATTATCGAGAATCAATGTATGTTAGATCAATCTCGGCTGTTTCAAATGATTCTTCTGAAGAATGTGTTGATTTATCCCAACCACAACATTGAACAATGATGAATTTATTCGAATCACTCTTTTTACATCATTCGATGATTATAAGGGTTTATCGAACGTTATCAACTTAATGGAGATCCCCTCAAGATCATTCATGTTCAACCGGAAATCTAATTCAAATGTGCTCGAGCGTTTCACGTTTAGAAATGTATTCGTCCTAAAAAGGACGGATTTGGTTAATCTTCAAAGACAATGCTTTTTCCATTTGGAATAACAATATGGCCTTTGAAGTCATATGTGCTTTAAATGAAACTGTTCCGAGCTGTCACCTGATTGGGTGATTCGTATCACGAATGGTTGATTTAAGCTAAACAAACCGTATGTGATTACAATGTCAATCAAGTGCAATGATTGGGTCGTATAAACCGTTCAAATTGGGTATCGGATGAATGAAAATTCTCATGTTTTCTTTTTTACATGGAAATTCTGATTGAAAACGAGTAGTTATACTTTTTTCTCCCACTTGAATCCCTATCCCTACGAAATAACACTATTCTACATTTGTCTGCGTAATAAAAATCATTACTGGAATTACAACTTTCACCTACAGCATATCGTGATAAGAATTCATGACTATAATCAATTTTTCCACAGTGTCAACGAATTCAATCGTTCTACATAGAAAATTTACCGATTTGTATGCTGGTAAATCGTATCGATTATACCGATCAGCTGATCGTATGAGCGCCCTCTGCAAGCACCTTCCTCTCTTGTTCTGTTATGACGCTCCTGGATGACCGATGGATCCACCTCATAATTAGTCAACTTTAATTAATTATATCTCGGAAATTATGCGTCGGAGAGCATTGTGCAAAAGGACAAATCGTTTTAGAATTGCATCAGGAATCTACTCCCAAAAGAGAGTGCGGGAATTCCGAATCACCCTGTATATTAAAATTGAAAGGAAAGAAATGGAATCGAATCTAAAACTTGGCATATATTTTTCAGGAAAGGATTCTGTTTATGTGTTTGTCCGTGTCGTTTTCTTTTGTAGGGATAACATTTTGATGGTGGGTTATCTATTCGACCCCATGAGCTTTCAACGTGAAATCCCTGGTTTATTATCCTAATGTCTGTGCGGGTGGTCCTTGTGCGCGATCGCGCTGGTTTAAGCGTAAGAATATTATCCTTCAATGTGTCTTTTCTATTCATCCGAAGGCGCGTGCCCGCCCGTAAACACTGGCACAGACATAGTATGTATATAGTTGGTTTAGGTATTGAATTTATTTGGAAAAAAAAGTTAGATTGAATGCTCATGCAGCTTGGAGACAATGAGTTTCATCCCGAACTTATTCTTGAATTGTTGGGTTGGTACCCATTTCAGTGGCATGCTTCATTTTCTCCAAGTTGCATGCACATTGTGAAATTACCCGTATAACACGTGATGTGTAAAACATATGTTCGGCATGTGAGAAATGCATAATTTCATAGACAACGGAATATTCTAAACAACATATTCCTGGCATATATCATTTCACATCATGTGGCAATATTGTAAGAATTATATTCAATCCACATGGCTGGAAGATTTTCATGAACTCAGTAAACTATATCCTCTCATTTGCAAATAACCGATGAATTC
>JAFFJZ010000390.1:0-10325 GCA_018340375.1 Gonatopus flavifemur
GAAAACTATAGTCGCTATCGTGATTAAAATAAATCGAAAGTGGAGATGATGATGAAGAAAAATCCTGATGTTTTGATCGCATGAAAATTTGAAACGTGTGTATCTCGGGATCGCGTGCACGGATCAACTTCGTAGTGTGCTCAATCGAAACTTTCGATACGAAAGTGTGTATTCGAATTATATAATAGAAGTGTAATTATTTTTCGTGAAATTCAATGTGTGATGAGTTATTGTGGGTTAAAGATTTTTGACTATAGAAAATCTTGGTTTTCGTGTAAAGATACACGGTAGCGCACGACTTATGTTTTTCATTGTTTTTTCTTTCAGGGTTTTCATGTACTTGGCGTCGAGACGCTACCGCGTCTCTTGATCGTATACATATTTTATAGATATACAAAATATTTGGTGCTGTGTGGGTATATGGGGAGAGTAACACTTCCCTCGTGAGAAAATTGAAAGCATTCGCTCATAATATCCAAAAATCCAATCTGAAAAGTAACCCACACAGCCCACCAGCTTAGATTTCATAAAGAGTTGAATTGGGGCTCGAAGAACTCTTGAATGTACATAACAAAATAGAACTTTATTCATATCACGAAGATAACTAAAAAAGTGTGTTACGAATGATGTAAATTGATACACGCACTCCAGAAAATGACATTTCAAGCACTCAACAGCCCCTGCATATCGCCTTCCAAAGGAAAACCCCTTTGCGTTGCATATGGTTTTATATTTTCACGCGAGATTCCAACCAGGGGGCAGGGTCGGGAATGTATTATCAGAGATGAATAGCAGAGATGGCTGATGCAATGTTAGAATCATGGTCCGTATCACGTTTTTTTCTTTTGAAGAAAAATATATGATTGGTTGAATTTTTCTTCTAAGCCAACCAGCATGAAGAGATAAACGGAAAACGTGATACTGCCAATCAGAAACTGGATTATGGTTTGAATATCTCGTTAGCGATCTCTTCAACTCATCTCTGGTATTATACATAGTATAATATTCCTACTTTTATACAAGTATTATACATGTATAATACAGTGTATATTACTGATAAGGTTTTATACAAGTTTGACATCATAATGGCGCCCTTAGGAACCAAGTGTGATTGGTTCATCAAAAAATCCACTGGAAATTCCCAATAATTACCTTTTATACGTATAATATATGTATTATACAGTGTAACGTGCACTGAAATTTCCCAAATTTCTTGCCCCTAAAAACATTTTTTCTCCATTACTCCCTTGCAATCAATAAGATAGTCAGACAGGACCTACTACTCACAGAGATCCGTACGCATATGACTAATGAGCCAGAAACCTGTGAGTAACCCTCACCTTCTCGACGCCCTCAACATCGATACAATAGTATTCTTCTCTTCCGACCCAAACCTGTTAAGAAATATAGTTCTCCGCCTTACCAACCTCTCAATGCAATCAAGAAGAAACGAAGTGAAATTGCTACGTGAGAGATATTCTGTAATACGAATCCTCGATCAGTTATCATTGTAAGCAATGGCCGAATCATAAACAACCCCGCATTCCGTAGACGAGTAACTCTACTCTTGTCGCCAAGTCAAATTATTTTTATATTTCAAATACAAGCCTCAATAGGAGTTTTCATCGAAAACTGAATAAAATGAATGATTCCTTTTATATTTATTCCAACTTTCAGGTGGACATCATAGTAATTATAAGAAACACCCTCTTATCTTCTCATACCGCACAACTAATCCCAAGGTATTCCAAAAGAATTCATAATGTATTCACATCATGCCATAGAATTCCGAAAATTAAATACTGAATGAAAACCTGTCCTTCACGAATTCCCCATGGAAAATAATAGAAAGTACCATTTGTTATTCGATACAATCGATTATTTCTTCCATGTATGGAAGACCGTTCGTGTAAGTGCATTCTTGTTGCACATAATGGACTGAACATTTTCAAAATTCAGAGCACGTAAAATGACCACTACACCATTCGATAGAATAAAAAGATTTCGGTGAGGGATGAAATTATCGTGAAATGATTTTATTTCTCTCCCCTAGATAGCCTAATAGTTGTAAGAAACATTTTTATCAATGAATGAACAAGGTATTGATGGAAATCAAAACTCTCGTTTTGATCAAATTTTAGTTTGTAAACTTCGTTCATTCCTCATAAATACCTGTAAGAGAAAAATTTTCAAGTAATGTATATAAGTCAAGTACACGAACGCTAGACGCAGAGCAACGCGAGACATCGAGAGTTGGGTGCAAGATAAAAAAAATCAGATGATTTCGAAGATGATTAAGTTCATGATTCAACACCTCGACAGCTTCTAAGAGCAGTGATTTCAATTCCTCATTGGTGCGGACAAGAACTTTTCCCACCAAGAGACCCTTGACCAATCATTGTATTAGAAGGAAGCTCGAACCCTTTAAATACGGCGAGTTTCTGCTAATGAATGAACAATATTTCTTCGCCTCGCGACAACGCATATAATATTCACAGTTACTACCGCTGATTTTTCAAACTTCTTCTTTCTTCAACCCACTAAACCAGGAACACACGTTCAACCCGTGTATCACCTAACATCATATTTTTTTTTAAAAGAAAAGAACATAGTCCTTTTCAGGACTTTTCGAGATTATAAATATTTCCAAAAATTCAATTCTGCGGTCCTGAGTTACGAAAACCAGGTCCACAAGCAGAAAGCGCAATTCGCCCAGAACGAGATTAGTTTCTTTGAGAAACTCTGGGAAAACAACAGTAAGTGGATTTTCTCCACAATTCGGGGGGAAAAGGAACCTTGTTTCCTTTTTTCTATTTTCTTCTTTTTTCTTCTCACCAGTGTTTTTGTGTTTTTTTTGTGCGTGCTTTTATCCTTCCTTGTGAAAAGTGATTTTTTTGTAATGGGAAGAATTTAATGAAAACCACCTTCCTTTTTCTCTTTTATTAGAATTTTCTTTCAAAATCATCGCAATTCAACTCGAGTCAACTTCAACGTTTTTTTTTTGGTTTTTTATAGTGAGGGACCGGGTGAACAAAAGGATAACTCAAATTAAAAGATTAATTCGTAGCATTAATCAGCGCATCGCGGAACGGGATGAAAAGGCAGACCGCGGTGATCTTCCCCCTCCGGGACCCAAACTAAGAATTTTTCTGAGAAACGGGGCGCGAGATGACAAAAATCTCGTTCGTTATACAAGAGAGCTAGAAAACTTAAACTTATTCCTAGCATCTCTTGATATTAGAGGCGAACTTTTCGCTCCTAAAGAAAATTGGGATTAACAACCCAGTATTCTACAATCACATCTCCATGAATTCTCCCACAACTCATTCCAAACACTAATTACTATCCCAACCTTGTACTTCTGTCAGCATTAGTGCTCGTCGTACAAGGATTCTCTGAGTAGAGTTTTCCTATCCAATTTCTTTTTCCTTATTTCCCTTCGATTGCAATGAAGCTAACTGAGCGATCCTCTTTCCCCTCCTTCTTTCCCCATACTCGACTACATGCGTAAATTTTCATGTATTTCAGGAGGACGGATATCTCTCTCTTTCTATTCATATATACCTCTCTTTCTATTCGTATATCTCTCTCTTTCTATTCATATATCTCTCTCTTTCTATTCGTATATATCTCTCTTTCTCTACGATACTTCCTATTCTTCAATCTTTCTCTTTTACTCCCGTGTTTAAAGGGTATATAAATATGTTTTAACACCTGAAAGAGCAGGAATTGAAGAGTTTGAATCTAATATAAGGTCATGAACACGATAGGAAGAATAATCACTTATAACTACCGAGTAACCCTCGGAGTACAAGCTGATTGCGTTTCCAGAAGAAAACCACGGTTTTCTTTGTGAAATGAGATATTCTTTTCCCTAGATCGTTAATTTTCATTGGGTAACCCCCAAAGAAATATATTGGTCGATCAAAAAATCACAACCAATTCTCGATGTCCTAGAATATTTTCTTCTCATTACATGAATACTAGTTAAATGATTTAATTAAATGTTTTATAAAATATCATATGATTATATTTCCTAGCACCCTAAATATTATAAATGAACAAACTTTTCATTCTTTTTTCTTTTCTGGAATAAACAGATATTAATTTCAACATATATGAAACGATTTTCATTGAGAAACATCCTACCCTGGTCCTTGTATAGGTCAATCCTATCTAAAGCGGGGTGATCAGAGGGGTTGTCAAACTTGATTTGGCAATTCCTTAAAATAATCGTGCGTTATTGAGAAGTTCACGGACTTTTGACGTAACAAGCGGTTGTTATAAAATTTTGGCGCAGTCGGTAGGACTGACGATTGGCATGTGAGTGTATCCTTTATCATTTTTAACTACAGCGTTTCCCATGTATATGCCGCCAGCTATATTCACACGAGATACGTATCCTTCATTTAATTCAGTATCTTTTAACTGAATTTTAACGATTTGTCGAGTGCGTGGAAGAATGGTATATATTTTTGTCTCTTGGAGGAAAGGGATGGTTAATTCCTTTAATTCCAAGCAATTCTTCTCCCAATTAATTTTTGCTTTCTGTTCTGATAAGAAAGTTACTCCTATTATTCCATCGTGTTCGATCGGGAAGTCATCGGGTACCACGTGAAAGGTAGTTACGTGACCTATTAACTTCATATCGAATTTTCCAATGGTAGGGACCGTATCTGGCGAAATTCCAGATAGATAGAGAATTTCTTCAGTGTTTATAGGGGTTAGATCTTTTATAATATTTTCTTTTATTAAACATACTCCTGCTCCTGAGTCCAATAGGAAAGTGACTATTCGTGACCCTACTTTCACTTTGATCGCAGGAGAGTGTTGTTCCAAAGTTAAATTGACGTTTGCTGCTCGGTGATGTCGTCCGCATGAATCATTGCATAATGTACACTTTGATTCGGACGTGTTATATTCTGATTGCGTGGTGGATTTTGATTTTGAGTTCCAGCCTCCCTCTGAGGGACGCTCTGGGAGTTTCCCGAGCTCCTTAAGTTTTGAGAGGCCTTCCGAACGTTACATTCTTCAATAGTATGGGAATTTTCTTTACAAAAGGTACAATATTTTCGATTTGCCATTTGAGATTTCAATTTGTAACATGTTTCGGCAGAATGTCCCATTCTCTTACAGAATTGACACACAGTTGAGTTTCTTGGAGTTCTCATAGAGATGTCCGGACAGTCCATGGCTTCATGTCCGTTTCTCTTACGATATTGACAAGAGATGAAATTTTTACAATCTCTCGCAAAGTGTCCCATTCGGTTACATTTCGGACAGGGTCTATTCAATGGGCAACGTTCGATTGTGTGTTCAATTGAATCACATTTTTGACATTTTTTAAACTGAACTGTTTTTATGGGTGCATAATATCGGCACTCATCAGCTTGATGTCCGATTTTCTTACAAATTTGACAGGTGTCAGAATTTCTTCGGAATGAATCTCGACATTCTCGTGCAGTATGTCCTCGTTTATTACAGATGTTACATTTAGTTGTATCACGATTTCTGCAAACATTGGCTTCGTGTCCGTATTTTTTACAAAGTTGGCATTGAGCCTGATTATTGTCATTAGAATTTCTATATTTATTGCATTGAACTGCGGTATGTCCATCACGGTTACAAATTTGACATCGTGTGGGATTTTCAGATTTCACGTTATGTAAGGTTGGACAATTCTTTGATTCGTGTCCGAATTTTTCACACATGACGCATTTTTCTTCCTTCAGAGAGAGATTTCGTAATAGTTTTTGAGCTGCAATTTCCTCTTCCAGAGTGATAGCTTCTGGTCCGGCAGCATTCAAATCTTTTTTTTCTTCCATCTGGTTATATATCTCTGGCTTCAATCCTCGTACGAAAGCTCTACATACAGCGGTTTCTAATTCGCTTTTCTTGGGTTCAGTGATGGCATTGTCGTTTTCACTTTTGTACGCTTCTATCATTCTGGAGCCTAATTTCCTAGCTCTACTAAAATAGGAAGCTGCATCTTCATGGGATTTTTGACACAAAGTCCCAAGTTTCGGCAAGTTAATGCAACGGTCCCTGGATTTGCGCTACGGGCAATGTGTAGTGCCCCATCTCGTAATTTTGAACGTATCAATGTGGTAAAATTTGCTTCCATTGCCGGATTGATAAGCGATCTGGCCTCAGCACAGGCTGCAGCGGATTCGCTAAAACTAGCACCATCGCGAGTCCCTGAAAACACGGGAATCAGCGATATAGCTTCTTGAATTTTTATGAAATTATTCGCCATTTTGCGTGATTGTTTGGTTTTATTGAGAGGTTTAACAGGTGTTCTTTTATTGCCTTCGGTTTTATTTTTATAAATACTATGAATTGTGGGTCTTGAACTGATACTCAAATTACTAGTAGTCCCAGTTCTTTTAAGTGGAGTACTAGTGACAATAGTAGTTTCCACTGAATCCGATGTTTCGCCCTTTATTTCTTCGTCAGTTTTACTTGATTCCGTATTAGTTATGGTGTCTTCTAGAGTGTTATAATTATCTTCTTCTTCTATTTCTTTTTCATCTTCTCCTATCTCTCCAGTTTCTTGAATATTTTCTTCTCTTTCAGTTTCTCTTGTTCCTGGGGTAGTTTCGTCTCCTTCTATCTTGTGAGTTTCTTGGGTATCTCTTTCTCCTTCTATCTGTTTAGTACGTTCTTCATTGTCTTTCTTTCCTGGTGTTCGTGTGAGCTTCGATTTTGATGTAAAGGGATCTTGGATGTTTATAAAATCTTTTTCTTCCCCATCTGCTTTTGATGCCAAAGGGTTTGGTTTAAGAGCTTTATTTTCCGATGTTTCCTTTAATGCTTTAGTTTGGCTGCGTGTATTAACGCCTGACATTTATGGATTTGGAGTGTCATTTAAGATCTTTCCTTTTACAATAGTTTTGACGTTTATTTGTTTGATTTATTGTGTATTTAGTAATGGACCGAATTTGTTCATTTATTCAATGTGTTCATTCGATCAATTTTTATTTAACAATACTTTCGTTCTTGTTCATTCGATTATTCGTCTTTCACGATTCCAAGTCATGTTTGATTATTAGTCCGAATTCAATTTTCAATTGTTCGATTCAATTATTACGTGGGGTTTGCATAACGCCTCTTCTTGTCGATTTGTTTTCGTTTATTCATTTATTCATTTAATTATTTCGATTGTCGATGGCATTCGTTGAATATTTTTGATTTGGTTGTAATTTTCGTTGATTTCATTTGTTCTCAATGCATATGATTTTTCAGTAATTTGTTTTTTCAATGTGAATAGGAGCACGACTGACGGTTGTACGCTTGTTGGTTGTACCGAGGAGTGTGACCGAATATATGTATATTTTTTCAACAATATTTATTACATTAGACTTGAACGAACTTATTTCTTCCCATAACGTAAGTTAACCTCTCGCCGCGGTAGTCTTTCGACTTTTTACGAAATTAAAGAAGAAAAAGGAACAGATTCATCAATGTATAATCATATAATAGGTATTCATTGTTTCATTTTTCATTATAGTTTCTCTTTGGTTCATCTTCTTCATTTGACTTGATTGGTATTACTCATTCCTATAAGATAGACATAATTCATTTCTTCTCGTAACGTAAGTTAACCTTCCGCCGCGGTGGTATTGAAACCTTTTATGAATACTAGTAGAATTTAGAATTTCAGTCCTATGGTAGTTTCGATTTATTCATTGAAATTGATTTGTTTCCTCTTATTATTCATCATTGGGAGTCCCTTTATCATTCGTTGATTTATCGTCTGTTCGTTGCATTTATGCCATTTGATTTAATTTTTCGAAGAGATTTTATTCATGCATTTATTTGTTTATATAAATGCATTTATTTATTGATTGTTATGCCATTCGCGTTAGATCATTGAATATAATTTATTATAACTCATGCATCGAATATTTCGTTTCGAAGAGTTCATTGGAATGACGTGTATTCAGAGTAATCAGTTGGATTACTCATAAGGCGTTTGTTTGGGAGTATACGTGTGTATGAGGAGGAAAAGAAGATAAGAACGTTATGCTGACCGCTCAGCCACAGTAGGCATAGTCGCGTATGCTACACGTGCCAGGGCTACGTGTAAGAGAGAGAAGGTAAATATCGAACGAAGATGTATACGAAGAAGTACATGGAACTCGCTTCGATTCATATATCGAATGCGTGGAGATTGTGAATACGTAGAAGCCACTGTATATAGAATATGAATACAGATTCGTTCGATTGCAATGGGTTTTTTTTTTTGAAAGAAAGAATTCATGCGCAGGAGAATTGAGTTCATGAAAAATTGAAGAAGCTAAATTTTGAAACAATTTTCAGAGTAACATCCTTTTGTGTCCTACCGACTGCGAATGTAACCGAATGGGACACTTTGCGAGAGATTGTAAAAATTTCATCTCTTGTCAATATCGTAAGAGAAACGGACATGAAGCCATGGACTGTCCGGACATCTCTATGAGAACTCCAAGAAACTCAACTGTGTGTCAATTCTGTAAGAGAATGGGACATTCTGCCGAAACATGTTACAAATTGAAATCTCAAATGGCAAATCGAAAATATTGTACCTTTTGTAAAGAAAATTCCCATACTATTGAAGAATGTAACGTTCGGAAGGCCTCTCAAAACTTAAGGAGCTCGGGAAACTCCCAGAGCCTCCCTCAGAGGGAGGCTGGAACTCAAAATCAAAATCCACCACGCAATCAGAATATAACACGTCCGAATCAAAGTGTACATTATGCAATGATTCATGCGGACGACATCACCGAGCAGCAAACGTCAATTTAACTTTGGAACAACACTCTCCTGCGATCAAAGTGAAAGTAGGGTCACGAATAGTCACTTTCCTATTGGACTCAGGAGCAGGAGTATGTTTAATAAAAGAAAATATTATAAAAGATCTAACCCCTATAAACACTGAAGAAATTCTCTATCTATCTGGAATTTCGCCAGATACGGTCCCTACCATTGGAAAATTCGATATGAAGTTAATAGGTCACGTAACTACCTTTCACGTGGTACCCGATGACTTCCCGATCGAACACGATGGAATAATAGGAGTAACTTTCTTATCAGAACAGAAAGCAAAAATTAATTGGGAGAAGAATTGCTTGGAATTAAAGGAATTAACCATCCCTTTCCTCCAAGAGACAAAAATATATACCATTCTTCCACGCACTCGACAAATCGTTAAAATTCAGTTAAAAGATACTGAATTAAATGAAGGATACGTATCTCGTGTGAATATAGCTGGCGGCATATACATGGGAAACGCTGTAGTTAAAAATGATAAAGGATACACTCACATGCCAATCGTCAGTCCTACCGACTGCGCCAAAATTTTTATAACAACCGCTTGTTACGTCAAAAGTCCGTGAACTTCTCAATAACGCACGATTATTTTAAGGAATTGCCAAATCAAGTTTGACAACCCCTCTGATCACCCCGCTTTAGATAGGATTGACCTATACAAGGACCAGGGTAGGATGTTTCTCAATGAAAATCGTTTCATATATGTTGAAATTAATATCTGTTTATTCCAGAAAAGAAAAAAGAATGAAAAGTTTGTTCATTTATAATATTTAGGGTGCTAGGAAATATAATCATATGATATTTTATAAAACATTTAATTAAATCATTTAACTAGTATTCATGTAATGAGAAGAAAATATTCTAGGACATCGAGAATTGGTTGTGATTTTTTGATCGACCAATATATTTCTTTGGGGGTTACCCAATGAAAATTAACGATCTAGGGAAAAGAATATCTCATTTCACAAAGAAAACCGTGGTTTTCTTCTGGAAACGCAATCAGCTTGTACTCCGAGGGTTACTCGGTAGTTATAAGTGATTATTCTTCCTATCGTGTTCATGACCTTATATTAGATTCAAACTCTTCAATTCCTGCTCTTTCAGGTGTTAAAACATATTTATATACCCTTTAAACACGGGAGTAAAAGAGAAAGATTGAAGAATAGGAAGTATCGTAGAGAAAGAGAGATATATACGAATAGAAAGAGAGAGATATATGAATAGAAAGAGAGAGATATACGAATAGAAAGAGAGGTATATATGAAACGATTTTCATTGAGAAACATCCTACCCTGGTCCTGGTATAGGTCAATCCTATCTAAAGCGGGGTGATCAGAGGGGTTGTCAAACTTGATTTGGCAATTCCTTAAAATAATCGTGCGTTATTGAGAAGTTCACGGACTTTTGACGTAACAACAGGATATGTATTATACGTCAGAAACCTCACTCGACATGTCAAATTCCCAACCCTGCCAGGGGCATAAACTCAAAAATTTAGACTTTGGATTACTTTT
>JAFFJZ010000391.1:0-10316 GCA_018340375.1 Gonatopus flavifemur
TTTTCCAAATGTTGACAATATTCACAAAGTGTTTGTTTTGAGAATATGATTGTACAAGTTTTATGTTGCCAAAGTTTGAATAGTGTATTGAAACGAATTGGTAATCGAATAACACAATATCCAACTATTGAAGCCCAAAAATCTTACAGCACATTCTTTAAACAATCTTTCTAGTGGCAAAGAGTTGACTCGAGAAGATAAATAAATATGCTTCATCAGATTTCATAAGTTTGAATTTTCGTATTGTTTCCATAAACGTTTTAAACTTCAAGAGCATCGAGTTTCAACTTTTACAAAACGAGAAATTTGCTGCTGTCACTTTCTTATTCTTTAAAGGTTCAACTATCTGTATTGAACACAGGATTTTGTGATTTCCTGGTTCAGTTTTTAGCAAATATTTTTATGATGTCACATTTTTTTATAAGATTTCACAAAATTCAATTGATCCTCATGGAAGAAGCTGATTAAATCTAATAGCATTTCCACATAGCCTAGGAATTCAAAAATCATTCTTGAGGATTCATATTAAATTCTTCAAACTCCAATTAAGTTCTTGATAAACTTGTGAGTCGTATGGAATTTTTCATTGGGTTATGTTGACTGTACTGAGTTTGTGATTTACTCATAAAATTATAGAGGATAAGAATATTCCAATATCCACTCAGTGGAAAAGTCTTTTAAAAAATATTCAATTTTTCTTTACAGAAGAATAAAGAAAATTATGTGCCCAGAACCCTAGTGGATCACACTCTGGAATTGATAGATCCAACTCCTAATATTCACACACTGTTTGTCCAATTCAACGCAAGATTCTTCAAGAATGTTTTACGCTCTGTTGAGGTTAAATGGAGTTCTAGAATGACAAGGTAAATATATTGACATTCGAATTACTGTAATTATTTGATTTCAAACTATGTATTTTATGTACGCAGTTGTGCAGGTATATGTTCCTTCAGACCAAGAAATCGTCAGTGTATAATTTCGCTCAGTCTCCCATTACTGAAACTCAGACCAAGGAAAGATCTCATAGAAACATTATTGGTGAGAACATTATAAACACACAACATTTTATCTTACACAATTTCAAAGACTTCTCATTCTTCGTATTTATAAATTTGCAGCATGAGATGATTCATGGTTATTTGTTTCTAACCAACAATAATCGCGATAGAGATGGTCATGGACCAGAATTCTGTAAACATATGAACAGGATAAACAAAGAGGCTGGAACTCACATAACGGTTAGTCGAAATCCTTTGATTTCCTTAGAACACACGTATATCATAGTTATAATATTTCTTAATAATATTTCCAGATTTATCACGATTTTCACGATGAGGTTAAAGCGTATAAACAGCATTGGTGGAAATGCAACGGACCATGTCGAAATAAACCCCCTTATTTCGGAATAGTACGTCGATCTATGAATCGTGCGCCAGGTCCGTCAGATTTCTGGTACAAAGAGCATAAATTCAACTGCGGTGGTCAATTTATAAAAATCAAGGAACCTGAAGATTACAAAAAGAAGTCAAATAAAGCACCAACTTCCTCTTCTTCTACTTCCTCTGCTAAAGGACCTTCCTCGATGAATTGGTATAACCAAAATAACGCTAATAAGCAACCAAACGCGATTCCAAAAAAATCTATGACAAGTAATTATACGTCGGTATCGTCTAGTACGGTAGCGATTACGGCAAACAAAACCAATGATTCTTCAACTTCGACCTTAGGGGCCATTAAAAAACTTGGAAATTCAAGTAACAATGTTCACGGATTCAATTCTTTCACAAGTTCCACACCTAAGAAGTCTAATCCCGGTATCTCGTCATCCGGTAAAACACTTGGAGGTCCAACTACGGGTAGAAGCAATTTATTGGATAAATTTTTCAGTGCAACAACCGATTATAATCCGGCAAAGAAAAAACCACGTATCGAAGAGGGTTCAAAGGGAACAGTAAAAACTTGCCTTACGGAAACAGCGGTAGTACCTTGTCCTGTGTGTTCGAAAGAGTTTAAAGTTTCTGAAATAAACGATCATTTGGATAACATGTGTCTTGTAATGGAGGATAAAGAGGATGATTCAGAATGTTATTGCTTTGGATGATTCTTCGAGTTCCAGGGATAATTCTATGTCTCGCAATAGCAGTATTCAGAGATCGTTGGCTAGTCCAGTGGCCGATAGCAAAGGTTCTCACAAATGTTTAGTTTGCAACAACATCATTCCAGCCGATGTTTCATTGAATGTGCATTTAGAAACATGTATGGAAACTATTTTCAACGATCCTTCAATGGAATTTGATGATAAAGAATTCGATATTCCGGAATCTGCTTCTAAAAGTGATCCACCAGTCGAAAAATTTCCTTGTCCCGTGTGTATGAAATTGCTACCTGAAACTCTCATGAACCAGCATTTAGATGAATGTTTGGAAATTTGTAAAGACGACTGGTGAAGGTATTGTAATTTAATTTACTTTAGCGTCGGTTTTTCTATGCGAATAACCCCAGCGATAAGAAAATTTCGGCGTTTGGATGATTCTTGTACCTGAGATATTGTAAATAATCATTGCCCTATTGTATATTCATTATAAATAATTGAAGAAGTTTCATTTGTGATTGACATTCCAGTATTTATTGATTTTATATATATGTGAATTATTTCTGAAGTTTGTGTACAAAGTCACGAAGATAAATTCACTCAAAAATCTTATTTAATTTAAATGATCATATCCAGTTAGAGAACAAGAAGTAGAACATGCAGAAATAGATTCACCTAATTGCATTTATTTGTATGAAGTGTATCTCGATTGAAATCTCACGTAACTATTTTTATTTGATTCTTTCCTTTTTTTTTATAAAAACATTATTGTAATAAAATAAAGAAAAATAACTCACACGTTTATTTAAAAAATCTATGTTCTCTGATTCTTGGATCGTACACTCGTATGAGGAGTCGTAGGATGATAGTTGGAACGAAGACGATCCAAAATCCGAGATACATTAGAAATGTGATAGATTGAATACCTTTATTTTTCTATTTCACTAAATTTACAATTTGATAAGTTTCCTGTATAATATGTTTCAAATCTTTCGATGTGTGTCTGTATAGTTTTCAACATTGTCATAAAAAATAAAAAATATTTTTAATAATAATTTCTGTTTTTTCAATTTAGACATTAATTAAGAAATACAATTTGAAAAGAAAATTACAAGATATTTTAAATGAGTTGATTTTCGTTCCCGATAGATGTCTCTCTCGATCCGTGTGGGAGAAGAATTCGATCCTATCAGGGTTTGAATTTATCGACGTTACCGTTGTGGGGAACTGGTGTTGTATGAACAAGTCGATCGTGGAATTGTGGAACGAGCGAGCAGCAGTAGCAGGAAGAGATTCAGTCAACCGTGAGCCGCGGGTAGTCGAGGTTGTGTGGTGTGAGTGTGTTTTGGGGGCTGACGGGCCAAGTATGGCGGAGCGAATGAAGACAACTCCAGCCACCCGGCCTGTGCCCATGAAGCTGTTTGCAACCTGGGAAGTTGATCGTACACCTCCGAATTGCATACCAAGGTAACTGTAGCATGATATTTCTGTTGTAATTCGACTTATAACAATAGCGCAAACAATTTTATCCATTTTATGTCAAAGTGCCGCGCGCCACAGTGGACGCGCTCTACCACATACAAGTATGCTCTTCAATTAGCACACACATTCGTGTGTATAAGAAGCCATCGTCCACACGCCCTTTTCTTCCAGGATTACTCGTCCCTTTGTCACCCTCTCGTAATTTAACGTTGTCACAGTTTTTCTTTCGCTTAACCCATTATCTCTTCAAAGAGTTTCTCGTCTTTTATGACGCGCGCGCTTCAGGTTATCTTTTCTCTCTTAATGTATGTATATATGTATATAAGAGAACGAGCAAGAAGGATTCACTGATTTACATGCATACGAATCGTATTTGTATTCCTATCCGTTTGTCCGTTTCTTTATCAATCTTTGATAAATTCGACTCGTATCTGATTTATTCTCGTACCATTGATAATCTGTTATTGATAATCCACGTACTTGAATTCGTTTCTCTCTTTCTATCGAATGCTATTGTCTGGTTAACGATTTATATGTTTCTTTTTGTATCTCAGAATTCTGTATAGATTATTTTTTCTTTCGTTTGAAACAAAAAAAATGGAACCAGGATAGTGAAAAACTGTAGTTAACTAATGAATAATAGGGTGATTTTTTTTATTATTGTCAATGATAGTAATAAAAATTTCGTATTGTCCAATTGCTTGTGCGACGACACAAGACGGCGTAGTCGGTCGGTTCATATTATTTATGTATTTCAAAGAGTCGTATGTTATGTTCCATACGGATAAATCTCAGATTCTGTTGACTCAAAGGTAAACAACAGGTGAGTAATGTTTGATCGAAATATTAACAGTACACATTAGGGTCGTTACAAAAAATATAAAAAGCAATCACACGGTATGTTAGAAAATAGAAGATTATTTGATTGTAAATACGATAATCCTCCTTTTGTTTCGTTTTCTTGAAGTGCGGAGTTTTTGTTTTCGACCAAGGACACACAAGATTGAAGAAAAAAAAAAGATTCTGTTATATTGGAGTACAAAATTGAATTTGAATATTCGAGAAAAGCTTTAGGGTGCAAATCAAAACTGCACTGGAGGGAATCAAATGAATTTCAGACTTCATCAACCTAATTTGAATACCTGTACGTTGAAGTATTTGAGCAGACAAGGTAGAGAAGACTTAATCGAATCTTATTCGACCATTGAAATTGGATTCAAAGCTGATACCAGTGGATTAGAACTGAAAAAAAATTGATTTCAACTTCATAAAAATGTAAAGACATGTGCCGAAAATTTAATGGCAGATCGAGGGACAAGATTACACGTTTTATGTGATTTAATTTTTATTTTTGAATATCACGTGTAGTGCATTGAAACAATACTTGTATGAAAATTTATGAAGCGGGGGATCTCTTTTTGGAAAACTGAGAAAAATCGAGAAAAATTCAGGAAATTCTGATGAATTTTTCAGGCTGCTGAAAGATTTAATATCAATACCTTTTTCTCAAATGCAGTTGAATAAGTTTCAGAACTGTTGATCAATTTCTGATAACTTTTGAATGTTATTGAATACTGATATAAGTTTTATTACTTTTATCGTTACCGAATTTAACGTTTTTACAGTAGAATACAATAGAATTCAATAATTATTTTGAAAAATCTCAACAAAATGTCATAATAAGGGTATATGATATTTCGGTTCCATTTAGTGTCGATGAAAAATCTTTAAAATCTGAATTATGTTAATTTTTACTATTGAGTTTACAGAGTGTTTACATGAAGAGCATGAATGACCTTCAAACAAGATTGTTTAGAAATTATCGAGCATTATGGGAGGTGGTTTTTCGTAGAAGAATTTCTTTATCGCAACACTGATTTCGCAACTGTATGAAATTACAAGAATGGACTTTTCAACATCTTTCTAGCGGTATTGTGTTTTTTCAAAGAAAAGGAATTCATCTCATGTTTTGCATGGAAATAAAAGTATTGCTGGCATAGCAGACTGATCTGTTACTATAGCGCTTTATTGTTGCAGAAGCAAGACCGCACTTTTCGACATTCTTCCCGGTGGAAAGTTTATAACGGCAAAGCTCCATGCACTGAGAGAAATAATTACTAATATCAAGAAAACATATTCTTGAATATTCCGCTAGAACCCTACAGAATCGAAGGTTTTCTAACGGCATTCTGCCGCGGGAAAGCCCAAAATGCTAATTCAGGTAAAATGGGGTTGAATTCCCATAGGAACTCGTCGCTATTTTGTCGCTGGAATTGGTGCCTTTTGAGAATACTTTTGACCAAGTCATTTCCGAGGAAAACAAAAATAATTGGAATTGGAGTAATGGATACATGAGAGAATCAATTGACCGCTTGTTGAATTGATACATACAATCATCAGATGCGGATAGAAATGAGAAAGAAAATTTATAACATACGCGAAACATGAATGTTACAAGCTTAGAAAGGATGACCGCATGAATTAGGAGAATTGAATACGGACTAGTGATGTACATTCTGAATGAGGATCGGATCGATTCTAGGATCAGAGCTATTTGGATGAATCGGTTTTACACGGAAAGACCGGGTCTATTGATATTTAGAGAGAATTTATTAACGTTTAGAAAAATGACTGTCAATTTAGGGAAAAAGAGGATCGCTGAAGAATATTCGTAGTGAGTCTACCAAAAATTTGTAGTCAAAGTATCAACAGTTAATAGTTTCATTGGTATTCTCCACAGTGAAACTATCAATTGTTAATACATCGAATACGAATTTTCAGTAGACTCACTACGAATATTTTTCAGCGATCCTCGTTTTCCCTAAATTGACAGTCATTTTTTTAAATATTAATAGACCTTTTCTCTCCAAAACCTGATGCTGAAATTTGAATTTGTAAATTTTTTCAATTTTGATGGATTTAAAAGACACGATTCAAATGAATTTATGAATTTTGTTTCCAAAAATTTGTTCAATGCAATTCCGTGTGAGCATTCTAACTGCAAACACAATATGTGGTCGAATAAAATTTTGTCAACAAACTTTTTGAAATGAAACAACACTGAGAAAAAAGCAACGTGGTTACAGGAACTATGTTCGCATGGTCAAAGATTCACGGTTGCAGTGACGTGAAATTTGGTCATGATGAAGAGAAAAACAAGACAAAACCACATGAATGTAATTGTAGCAACTACATAAGAAGGTCAAAGCAGAAATCAACTACGTGCTGTAGTTGTGCCGACCAGATTTTTCTCTAAGTGAAGAATCGAGTAATTCGAACATAGGAAATTTTTGATCGATCCGTGATGGCATGATGGATCAGATTTTTCAAGGAACGACAAAAGATCGATTTTTTATTCTTCAAAAGGATAGATCAGAAGATCAACATCACTAACGTGAACTAAAATATACTGACCCAAAATTGAACTTTATGGCAAGGCTATCCAGTACCATATGACTTTACTATATGACAAGGCTTTCCGGTGAATGAGGATCGAGACAGGTGAAAAATTATGGGGGACGGAAGATTTGATGATCGAATTATGCACTGAAGGAAATAAAGTTAGTTCATCCTACCATAGCAACCCAATCGCATTTATATAATTGTGGTTTCTGGAAAAATATGTGATGTTATAAAACGAGGAAAAAAGAAAGAGAGTCACGGTAACTGCAAAAAATAGTAAAATTTATTGACAAAATTTGTGGATATTCTGTACTTTTGGGGGGGGGGGGGGTAACAGAGATAAATACTTCTTCTCAGTCTGGATGTCTGAGAAAAAATCAAGCAGAATCTAAATTTTCTGATTGCAAAGTTCAACTGTTGGTAATATTTATATACAGTATGGCTGGTAATTTCGACCACAATGTTTCGATATAAAGTCATAGTTAACCTCATAATTCTGAACGATTGTATGTTTTTTGTACCATCTTCAGGGTGTGAAAAAACCCAAATTTTTTTCAATTCTATCCTAGCGAGTGGCAAAAATTGGTTTGAACCGGCTGAAATGACAGAAATTGGCAAAAATGGTAAAAATAAAAAATTACTCCAGATCATACAAAAATTATTCTCTGAATTCGCTCCAAGCATAGGTATTATTCTACTTCTCCCTTCTGTTAGAAAAATTTAAATTCGAATTATATCCAAATTTTTCGTACTGAGATCCAGTTGGAAAAATTTTCGGGATAGATATTTGGATTTTTAATGCACTCAGAGTAAAATCTGGTTCTCATAACCAGGTGACGTGGTTGATTTTGTCTTTGACCATTCCGTCTAGTTGCCACAACCAGATTTACGTGATTTTGTTTTGTTTTCCTGGTTATCATAACCAGATTTCAGGTCACCACAATCAAAAGTCCTGAACCATGCAAGGATGGTTCCTGTAACCATGTCGCGTTTTTCTCAGTGTGGAGTGTAATCAAAGCAATCCATGTATCGTTCACATTCGCATCGAACAGATCCAGCCGAAAATTTTCCCAGCTATATCCTTGGCTTAGAGTTTCGGCAGGCTTCCATCATCATTTTGTCGATAGAGACAGAAAGTCATCTTTATTCCTTCACTGCGGTGAGAATAATATACACCTTCATTAATTTTTCTCTGGTAATACTTCGCAAAGAATATGGGATTGCTGAAAGCAAATCGGGAAACAGCTGCATAATCTAAGTAAATGACAAATGAAACTTTTTGTAATATCAATTAGTGAAAATCGAAGAATAGTTCCCCCAAATAATCAATACATATCATAATACTAAAATGTTTTATTGAATTCACAATTTTCTAACAATCTCATTATCTTACAATGTACATCTGCTTGCTTATGATCTCTAACAGTTGAGTATTTCGTTATTCTATTACCAATCCGTTTCAATAAACGATTCAAACTTTAGCAACATAACCGTTTTAATTTCGGTGGTGAAATTGTAAATTCACTCCAATTATTGGTAGGGTGTAAGAAAGTTTCAGTATTTTATATCTACACGGAAAAAAAAGATATTATATGAATTACCAATGCCGGTTTATAAACTTCCAATTAAATTTTCTGATTCCTTTGATTAGAAAAAAAAATAAAGTCTATAAGTGTCCTTGTATATTTGAGAGGTTTGTAGAGTGCCGGGAACAGTCGATGTTCAGTAAATATTGTTTCGTCACGGATAACTTTGAAGTCAGTAGATTTAATAAAACAAGCAGTTCTGAATTCTATAGTATTTCTTACTACTCAGCTCATGTAGAGGGAATACATGTTCAAAATAAGTTTCACTTGAATATCGAATCATTTCAAAACATATAATTAGTTGTATATTTATATTCTACATTGTAGTGAAGAGTACTTCATATTCATGTAAACACTACCGATTATTTGTTTCATATCCACGAATTGAAATAGAACATTACGTTCATTTCCCGATTAACTGAATCTTGAAAATTGTTGATGGCGCGAAGATCATGAACTGGATCGGTAGTTAATTATCAGTTAAATTCTCCTTGGAAATACAGGAGCACTTGGATATTTGATTTATCACTAAAATGGAATAGTGAAAATAGTGATAGGAAGTTTAGAATATATGAGAACCAAAATATTAAAAACCACTCACTTATGAAAAAAATGAAAATCTCTAATACTAAAATCAACAGCACATTCAATGCATTACATGCCAATATAACCTATGAATATGAAGCATATTTATCCGCAACGTTCGTCCCTGAATTCTGATGACGTCATGTTGATCATTAAGATTCAATTCTATGATCTCTCGCTACCATATCATAGTGTAGCTCAAGTCGGTGCAGGTTAGGCTTTAGTCGCGTAGGTAGGTTCGAATCCCCTTTCTTCGTTGAAAAATTGATTTCCCAACTCAATGAGAACATTGACCAGCATCATCAACAAGTGGTCTTGGGAAGAAACTGAGAAAATGATTTTTGATTGTCTAATATTAAAAATCTTTTTTATTTAATATATTTTTTCATATATTTTTTATTAAATACTTCGGATAAATCTAACTATTGATTTTGGTAAAACTGATGTATGATGATAATATTTTTCATGATTTCATTGAATATTGTATACAAGATGTATTGGTGAATTCTACTAGATAATTTTATACATCTTATCTTGAGTAAAGGGTCAGGAAAACAATAAACAGAAGCCTTATTCACAAATATATGTGGTAACTCTTAAACAAATGGCCAACTCGGCTGGAGTGGTAAGAGTTACTATTGAGTTTGATAATCCTGTATTTTATGAATGTCTTTAGTAGAATGAATTACAGTTCTAGTAAAATTAACTACTTTTTTTTTCCGTGTAGTTCATCGGCTGCACATTAGAGTCCGTATGCAAAATCAAATCCATTCTATTTATCAATGTAATCCTGAGGTTTTTAGATCGAATAATCGGAATATCCAGTTATTCTTGCCACATTCGTGGTCGTTTGTGCTTTATATCAACAATCCAATTTTTTATAATGATTATATCATGAATCTATATGATTTAGAGGAAAATTGTTCGAATAAAAAAAGTTTCTGTTGTCATGAAGAAGAAACTTTATTTAAACATTTTTTGGATATTCTTATTATTTATTCGAACAAATGATTTAATTTATTTAAAAAAATATTGAAAATATTTGAAAAAATGTGTCAATAATGTTCTTTGAATGGTTAATATCAAGTTCACAAAAAATAATTACACTAGGAAAAACGTATGGGAAATGTGTAGCACCGTCTACCATAATAATGGTGATTTTGGGA
>JAFFJZ010000392.1:0-10299 GCA_018340375.1 Gonatopus flavifemur
CATAGTTTTTTTTTTCTTTGCACAAAATTTGACTAAACGTTGTCCTCTATCGTTCCTCCTGCTTAACGCAAAATCTCCTATTATGTCGCACTCTTTTCCTTGTCCTACTACCGCATTCCAATCCCCCATCACTATCAAATTCTCTTCTCCCTTCACATATTCTATCACTTCTTCTATTTCTTCGTACGTTTTTTCAATATCTTCCTCCGAATAGGCAGATGTGGGCATGTATACTTGGACTTTGACTGTGTCTACCGGTTTTGTTCTGATTCTAACCATCATCACACGTTCATTATGTTGCAAGTAATTTTCTATTCTATTCCCTACCCTTTTATGCATCACAATTCCTACACCTGCTTGACCGTTCTTTGATCCTGTATGAATTATTCTATAATCCCCACTCCAGAAATCGCCCTCTTGTGGCCATCTCATTTCGCTAATCCCCATTACGTCTATATTCAACCTATTCATTTCTAATTTCAAATTCTCTAATTTTCCCACTTGCCTCAGTGATATAACATTCCACGCTCCGACTCGAAGAATTTTGTTTCTTTCCCCTATCCTATTCTCCGGTTTTCGTTCTTTGCTGATGAAGCTTCCTCGAGCAGCCTCCACCCGGAGATCCGGACGGGGGACTAGTTTACCTCCGGAATATTTTATCCGAGAGAGCGTCATCATGTATTTATTAATTTGTTCGTTTGTTTTTGTTACATAATATTCTAGGTTATGAAAAGGTTCTACTTCCTAGGGAAGTATTGAAACATGTCAAGGAAGGTAGTTTCCCTTTGCTTTCCTTCCGTTTTTGTCGATGTTTCTGGCATTAGGATGATTTAGTTTCTCTCAGTTTGTATTCTTCCTCTTGAGTAGTTCATTCCATTCAAAAAAGAGATCCAACTCTGCGATACTTATCCTCCCCACCACGTGAAGGAAGCAGATACTACCAGGGATGGATAAGAAGGATATCAAGGACAGGTATCATGAATATCCCCCTGGAAGACCCGCAATCATCCACGGGGAGAACAAATACTTATATACGAACAAATTATTAGATCCATTGCAAGAATGGGAACCGTTGAATATTTATATCGTTGCATGTGAGGTATGGTAGTGGACGAAATTCCCCACCCTGATAGCCAAAACCCGATGAAAACGATAGGAAAGTTTTCTATCGTTTTGAATATGGACACACAGATCGTAGTTGTATGAGATTTTATCCTATATTCCCGATAGAGATTCTATATCATCCTTCCATGATTTTTCATCTCCAGTACCTATCATTTTCTATCCTCAATTTTATATACGGACTCTATCAGTTCCTTTCTTACATCTCCAGAGATGTATGGCTATCGTTTCTTATGTAATATTTGGATACCATTTCAATCATATCTTTTCGTAGTTTTCATCATGATTTACTATCGTTTCGTATGTAAGATTTCGGATAAATTTTCAGTCATATTTTCCCAGTAGAATTTCCTGATGTCGCTATCGTTCCCTATGTAATATTTCGGATGAAATTCTTATCATATCTTTTGTGGAATTTCATTAAATTCACCTTTATTGATTCATTCAAAGATGGGAAAAAAATAACGCAAACTTCTTCACTATAACCATTATGAAGACAATATGGCACATTAATCATAAACGTCTGGAATAACTTTGTTGGCGATGAATTTAAGTTTTTTTAACCTAACAGGGAACCAGACCTGCTGTACCTACCTACCTAACCAGCAGAGCCTAACACCTCAACCAGCATGGCTATTCCACATCCGCAGTTGGGGCTTATTTGATGAAGACATTTGCTATTAAACGGATTCCACCAGTCCCCTGGCGGTTGTACCATGAAAGTTGACCCGCTACATTCCGACTACACATTCTTCGTCACTTTTACATATCGGAATCATCGCTGAAAAAGTGTCAAGAATTCATTCCCGTAAAATATAAGTGATAAAGATTGACAGTGCTTAGAAAATCGATTCCAATAAACATAACATAAAGACATAACCCTACTTTGGAATTCGTTTTTGTTTTCGTATCAATAAAAATAAAATTCTTCATAACGATGATAAATTAATGTGATTATTGTCATAGATTATATTTTGGTTTGAATTGATTATTTGCTTTCCACTGGAAAATTATACGTATGTTCATCAAATCAAATCCCGAAGAACTGTGGCAAATCCAGCATGTTTATGGTACGTAAAGTCACATAGATCTGTTTCATTAGATTAATCAAAGAAAAGAGCAGTCACGGTTTTGTAATGCTTCAAGTGGAGTTCGTGTATCGTTGGCATTCATTATCATTGCCATATATATGACTTCTGATTAAGTTACCCTCATCATAAGTGAGTAGGTGTTTTTGATAAGTGACGTGAGCGGCTTCCTCATGACAATGTGCATAATATAAAATGAACTGTAAGTTTGTGGAATAAATTGTCTACGAATAAGTATGACTTAGATTAAATTAAAGAGATATCATCTTACACATATTTCAGGCGCAGTGAGTTTTCTTGCACTCTGATGACACCACACTTAAGCACAAATGTCTCAGTAATATCTCCAGAATATTCTGTAGACATTGTAATATTATCAGAATATTCTGGAATATTACTGAGCCATTTGTATATATGGGGAATGAACTACTGGCATGATGGATACTTAACTGTGATTTGCTTCTAAAGTATTTCTACATCACTTTATTAGACAAATACATATATGTAGTTATAAATGGAGCCTGTGAGGAGTTTAGCACTAAAATCATCTGTCAATTACCTTGCACAGGAAATTCCCTTCATTACCATAAATTACATGCGACATGAGAAATATTCAATTGATTTTCATTCTTAGAAATTGATGAATAATTTGTTCATATCAATTATTATAAATACATGTATGGATTCATTGGAGTTATTTTCAGGTAATTTTTGACAGCCCAATGCCTCTTATAGGTATCTATCATTGCCAATGGTTCATGGTAGTCAGAGTAAAAGAAAACTGACTGCGCTCCCAATATGGCAGGTCAATTTCTTTATCGGCTCAAGTGTTATGGATACTGCTCTTATTCACGCAAAAGAATTTGTATCCCAGCCGATGGCTGGTCATTTTCCTTCACTTAGTTGTGGATCGAAGGAATGACATCACTCCATTCCACTTGATCACCTGAAAAAATCATCAGAGGTTTACAGAAGTGATACTGATAGTACATTCTTTATATTCAAAAATGTTTGTCCACTTCGACATTGAATGATACCTGTGATTGCAAACGGAGTTTAAGATTCTTTACCGTTAGAAAGATGCATCTACCTCAAATTACAAGCATAGGGAATTTCGTTTCACTACCGCCCTCACATGCAACAATATAAATATTCAATTGAGATTTTTCATTCTTACAAATTATATTTGAATAATTTATTTTCATATATATAATTATTTATAACTATGCGTTATTTTGATCTTCGCCATGCTGACATAGGAAAAGTGATTCAGTGAAAATTTGTATTAAAGAAATTGTTTTATAGTAAAATAAACGGCCTCAAATACAGAGAAAATGAGGCGAGGAAGTGGACTGCTAGAAGGAATGAAATCAATTCTGTCTCGCTATCGGTCGAAGGGCGAACAAATAAAATGTTCCATTTAACAATATAATTCAAATTCAAAAGGTAAATAACAATCAAGGATGGTGTTCCTGTTAAGAAAGAAGAACAATAGTTACCTTAGCTGGCGTGTTACTTCAAAAAGCAATAAGTATGAGAAAGGCCAGATCTGGCCAAGATTCCCAAACATTCATGCACACAACTCCGCACGTTGGTGCACAAGTAAAACTGCGTGGGATCCGGGTCAATCAAGATTAACGATGAATCCAGAGGTGTAGAAGGCCTCAGGAAGAATTGTCACAGGAGCGAATACTATTACGAAACCCGACTGTATCCACAACGGAATACGAAAGAGTTGAAATTATTCAACGAGAGCGATGCGAGCGCTCAACCACGTGTAGGAGAATCGACCAAGCAGGGATTTACGCTGCGAGACCATGCGAACTGAACCTCGATTGACGAGGTGATGTAATTACAGAGTGCTGACCTCCCACCTTTTCCACCCAATTAGTTCCTGAATCCGATGATTTGCCGGGGATTCACAGAGGCAGGTGGAAGTTTTATCTGCAGAGGCATTACGCCTGAACATGTGTAGTTCAATGAGGTGCTTCTAAATGATTGTTGACAATCTGTCGCCGCAAACATATCGTGCCAGAGGTCATAGTAATTCATGATTTTGCTTGATGAAAGCAGGTATATGAAATATCATAAACTACGATAGACTATATCATTCATTCCACATACACCGACTGCTCAGGATTTGTGATTGACAACCATTGAATGCCTATCGCTAAGTTCCGTTACTCATGATAGCAAACAAATATGCTTGAATATCACGCAGACTACGATGAACTATCTTTCGTCATTCAACAACATACGATTACTAAATTTTGTGATTAGGAACGATTAAGCACAATCCATCATAAACTACATGATTTGTGATAGAAAATAATTGTATGAGAATATCCATAAACTAATATGGAACTATCTATCATTCATTCCACATGCATCATGATCGCATAGGGTACGTTGGCAACGATTGAATGCCTATCGTAAGTTCACATTACTTGTAGTAGAAAACAATTATGTGAAATGCTCCATGAACTACGATAGACTGTCTATCGTTCATTCCACATGCATCACGATTGCATAAATTTGTGATTAGCGGCGATTAAGTACCTATTGTAAGTTTCACATTACTTGTGATGAAAACAGGTATGTAGCCATCACGCAAACTACGATAGACTATGTATCATTCATTTTCCACATGCACCACGACTGCTCAAATTTGTGACTGACAACCGTGAATGCCTATCGTAAGTTCCACGTTCACTTATGATAGCAAAACCGATATAGCGAAATATCACGCAGACCACGATAGACTATCATCCGTCATTCTACATGCATCACGATTGCATAAATTTGTGATTGGGAACGATTAAACGTCATCATCAGCTTCACATGATTTGTGATAGAAAACGGGTATGAAATATCATAAGCTAAGATGAACTGTCTATCGTTCATTCCACATCATCACGATCGCATAAATTTGTGATTGGCAACGCGATTGAATGCCTATCGTAAGTTCACATTACTTGCTGATGAAAAACGGGTATGTGAAATATCACATAAGCTACGATAGACTGCTCCTCTCATTCATTCCATATTACACGACTGCTCAAGTTTGTGGTTGTGGCAAATTAGATGCCTATCGTAAGTTTTACATTACTTAGCGATACTTTAGATATGTGATATCATGAACTAGTGGAGCTATCTAATAATTCATTCCATATCACATCAGTTTACTTATAAATTTGATTGGCAACGATTAAGCGTTCATCATAAGCTTCCATCTTGTGATGAAAATGAGTATGAAATTATCCGCATACACTGCGATAGACTTCCATCGTTCGTTCCACTCAACACGATTCTTGATTGTGATCTGACAACGATTGAATCTCTATCGCAAGTTTTATTATGCCATGACGGCTTTTATAAACATCACATAAGATCACTATCAGATTGAATTCCAGCGTCTCCTTTCGATGCGGGTATGATCATAAAATACGATATGAAACGAAACTTCGTAATATCGTTTGCTGAAATTAAACTGAAGTATAGTAGATTCGCATTAAAAACATGATAAGCATTCCTATCGGTCCCAAAATCAACTACGATGGGCATGATAAAAACGATAGAATATTTTGCAAAATCAATCCTTTCCTATAGTTTCCGTTCGGATTTTGTTATCAGGGATACTTATTCACGGCGAATAATTTATTCCAACAAAACACAGTTCATTTTATATTATGCACATTGTTTGGTGAAATCATTTCACGTCACTTATCAAAACACTCCACTTCACTTTGAGTGATTAAGGGTATAACTTAATCAGAAGCTCACATATATGAAGTGAGCAAATGATAATGAGCCTACAATGATATGCGAACTTCACTTTAAGCATTAAAAAACCGTGACCACTCTTTTCTTTGAATAATCTGAATAAAATGAGTCTATGCTTGGCTTTTACATACCATGACATGATTTCCACAAAAGTCTCTTTAGGATTTGATTTTGATGAAAAACAGGGACTCTTGAAGAACCATGGCTATACATTCCTGTATAATATTTCCAGTTCATCTTGCAACATAATATAGATAATTTTCAATGGAAGCACAAAATAATGAATTCAAACCAAAATATATCTTATCACAAAAATCACATTAATTTATCCTTTGTTATGAAAATTTTATGTTTTATTAGATAAAAACAAAACAAATCCCAGAGTAAGGTTATGTCTTCATGTTGATAAAATGTAGGAAGTAACAAAGCTCAACCATCAGTGCCAAATAGATTAGACTAACAAAATTTACATAGTGGAAATTTGCGAAAGGAAATCAAGATGGTGGAATTTGAAAATCTTAAGATGGCAGCCGGATACTTAGGCATAAATGGTAGCAAAAGGTATAAATTCAATTATTGCCCAAACCTGTACACGAGATATATTTTCATATATTTCCATCCATCAATCATACATGTGCATGTGTAAGAAACTGAACATAGTAACAAATTTATCATTTTCCAAAATGGCGACCCAATTCGGTTGAAATTCATGGGTTCATAATTTTCTTTTTCGCTATATTTCCCATGTTTTTGTATGATCACTTGGTTTCCCATCTTGTAATAGAGAACATTGATTGAAGTGCAGGTATGGCTTTCGAATATGGCGGGCCCGATTCGGTTGAAATTCACTGGGTTTTCGTTTCTTTTTCGCGATTTTCCCATGTTTTGTATGTCACTAGTTTCACTGTTTCTCGCCATAGAGCATTGATTGCTGTAGCTGTATTTCCCAAAATGGCGGATCCAATATGGCGGCCCAATTTGAGATTTGCAATTCATGGGTTTTCGTTTCTTTTTCGCTATTTTCCATGTGTTTGTATGATCACTTGGTTTACCATTTTGCGATAGAGAGCACTGATTGGAGTATGTATTTTCCAAAATGACAGGATCTAATATGCCGGCTTAATTTGATTGAAATCCATGGGTTTCATTTCCTTTTCCACTATTTTTTATGATTATTGGGTTATGAGGCTTCAAAAATTCCAGTGATGAATTTCTAGCTAGATGAATCGTCTCCAAGCGCCCAGTCAGTGAATATCCATTTGCATTATATATATATTCCCAAGTTTGGTTTGTTCAAAGTCAACTTGAAAACATGGCCGAACTGTCCCAAAAATTTGGGCATTTGGAAGGGCATCATTGTAATATGTGAGAACATATTTTTTCCAACTGAGTGCAGATTGTAAAAGAGCACAATAAATACACAAGAAATATATGAATTGATGTCCAAAAATTTCCTGAGCATTAGTCAATGAAATTCCCAGCTTGGAAAATGAACACAAAATTTTCATCTTTTGGGAATTGTGAATGGGTTAACATGACATGGCCAATCCGAAATTCCATATGACCGATAGAAAATAAGTGACGTTTACATTTCCAGATTTTCGATTATCAACGTATGTTGAATGATCAATTTTAGTCGAAATCCTAGTGACCACGAGATTGATCAATAATTGTCCTGTTTTATGTCCGCATCAGCGACCAACCTTTGGCCCTTTCCAAAAATGATCAATTTTTATCAATCGTTATCCAATGAATGGACATGCGCATAAAGATCCTAACATAATCCCCGGAAATAATTGATCAATTATCAGCAAATGTCATTGCAATCAATCACCCGACCAATGATTGGAACCAATCCATGGTTGGCTGGATATCAAATATAATCATCAGGCACATCAGTCAAGATTGACCTGTAGCTGTTCTGAAACAATTCCTATAAACAGAATATTGTATCTGCTCCAATTTCTGTCGAGTTGACCCTAAACAGTCTCTCTAATCATTCATCCATTGGTCAGTGGAGTGCACCCGATGCAAAGATTTGTGGTATATCTATTTGTACTCCTCTATTTTTCCTGCATTTTCCCTCTCAACGCTACCTAATGATCATGTGTTAGGATTCAACGTACAGATCACTATGGTACATCTACATCCTTGGTTTTTTCTTCATCCACCTATGATTCTGTTGGAAGAATCTGATGAGTGGTATTATTAACGCCAAGGACTTACATATATCCATTGCACTTGCCTTTTCTCCATTCTTCCTATGACGCTTTACCTAATGGCACATCCATCATGGTGGTACATGACATATAGAGATGTATGGTACATATGTATCCGTCTCTGTTTTTTCTTCATCTACACACCTTGATTCTATTGGGAGAAGCTGATAGTAGTTCATACCTAACGCAAGAAACTTTGGTATATCCACTGCACTCCTGCCTTTTCTTCATTCTTTCCTCCTATTGCTACCTGATAATATTGATTGTAGTGTTACGCTAACATACAGATGTATGGTATACACGCATCCTTCCTACTTTTCTTGATTCACCTGTAATTTCACTCCAAGAATCTAGGGAAATCATCTTGTATCATTTCGTATATATTCATAATTTTGATTCAGGATGTCATATTTTTTTAGTATACCTGGAGTGCTCGGTGACTAACCTTATTTTCGAATGTTTTTCACACTTGCTATAATTCATCGATGTTTTTTCACTTGGACTTCAATTTTAATTACAGGCCATTTATTCAGCCATGATTGAATTCAACATTCGCTCTTATTGTTACGTCAAAACTGGCTTAGGAATTTTACCGTTCTCTTCTGCAAACTCACGGTAGCTAAAGGAAGCATCGAATCATTTTAGTCCGATATTTCACTTTATTACCCCACTTTAGCTAGAATGAGATCTAGACAGTCGACACAGGGAAAGGATACATCGGATTTAAAATATACTAAATGTTTAACTGCTGAAATGTATACAATTTATATTCTAATTTCAATGTTTTACAATTGTTGTGTAAGAGAAAGGAGTTAGATTGTATCGTTATTTATTTTAATGTAATTTTCTTTGTAAAATTAGAGATAATGAGTGTAAATTCTTTATAATAGAAGTCTATAGATTTAAGAAATTTAATAATCGTTTCTTCTGAGGGTTTCTCAGTAAGGATTGAAAAACGAATTGAAAAAAGGCATTGAAGAAGGAATTGGAGAAAGAATTGAAGAAGGGAATATCAAATCGAAAAGAAAATTATATTTGATTAGTTAAATCTTTTTTAAATCGGAGTTCGAGCTTGCAAAGCTCTGATTTTATTTTTTAATATCTCTTTCCACAACAATAAAAAAAAGAAGAATGATCAAAAAATGTCAATTTCATAAGATGGAACAAATCCACTTACTTTTGATGAATTGTTGAGATGAACTCCTAGCAGGATTGTAGGGGGCACTGAATTTTCACTGATTTTAACTATTTAGAACTTTTAACTCTAATTTGAAAGTTTTACTGAAAAATTGAAGAAATATTTTAAACTTATATCTTTCAACTAAAAGATTTCACAGATACTTGAAACTTTTCGCTAGTGAATACAACCTTTCTGTAAAAATGATCACACAAGAGTAAATAGTTGATGCATTTTTGCTCAATTCTCAGCTCAGTTTTTTGGTAGTGAGAGAAAAATTTTAGTAGTAGGGAAATGTGGGTGGGAACAACAGAATTTTAGGAGAAAAAGATGGGATTCAGATAGGTTGAAGAAGCATGGATTCGTGCGTTACCTGAAGGTAGGCCTGTCCTTGAGAAGGAAATTCCCCATTTTCTTCAATTAGGACTTCCCACTTACCCTTTCTCTTGAGAATAATGCCTAATTTATGCTCTCTTTTTAATTTGTATACATATCTTTTTCTATATCTACAATTTAAAAGAATTCTTATTTTTAGTTTGAAATCAATCATTAATTAGGAAAATTTGATATTTATTAATGATTACCTATATTATTCACTAAAAGAACATTTAAAAAATCATGATTCTCTATTTAAAATTATTATAAAAAAGAATTCTAACATTTATATTTAGTTTACCTACCTTCAACTTACCAAAACTCACCATTTCGAAGATGTAAAACTTTCATTATTTCAAATAATGCTCAATTCTGGTTCAAACTCAGAATTTTTTTTTTTTTTTTTTTATTGCAATACACGGGTTAGCACCCTTTGATATAAAAAGTAAATACAGAGTCAATACAAGACAGCGTCCACAGACGCATAAAATACAATTACAATATAGTCATGCATTAACCCAAGAAAAAAAAGTTT
>JAFFJZ010000393.1:0-10295 GCA_018340375.1 Gonatopus flavifemur
ACGTCAAGAACTATCATTCTCAGTTTTTCATATAACATTTGGCTGTATAAGATAAGGAAAACATCGAGTCATCGAGCTCGGTGCTCCCTTTGGTACCCTACTTTAGACAGGAAAGACCTTTAAAAGGACTGGGGAAAGGAATATCGAATGAAAAATTGTTAGTTTTATGCTGAAATATACGAAATGCATATCCTACTTCGTGTATCACGATGGATGTAGTGTGTTTGTTTTATGTGTTGTGTCGTGTGTGATTCTTCTTGAATTTGATATTAGATTGAATCAGTTTGGAGAGAAGAGAAAAAAAAATAAACTAGTCACAGTTGATTAATTTTGTAATTTGAAGAGAATCGTAACAAAAAAGAGGAAAAAATTTTCTTATTTTTCTTCTGAGGTTTGTCCAGTGAGGAAAAATAACTCACTAATGGAGAAAAGGAAAAATTTCATATGAGTTGAAATTATGAGAGTTTAGTTTGAAGAGTTTTGTCATATTTATATATATGCATATATATATAAATATATGTTCCTTATGAAAAGGTTTTGAAGAAAAGATCTTTTGTTAACGTTTTCCTTCTAATGGACCTTTCTTGTGCAAGAATCTTACTGGTAAGGAAATGATCTATCAGATTTTCAGAGTTTATACTAGTGAAAAGAATTCACTTAACCCTTTTCCTATCACTTGAATCCGGGAATTTGGAATTAGGTGGGTTGTTTGGTTGACTATTATTTGGTTGCTTATTAATAAATTTCACGAAGAGATTATTATACATTAGAATTGTTCCTGACATGAACGAACTCCTGAACAATTTCCTTCTGAATCATGGACGATTTTCTCCAACTCCTTTTTGTCATTCATTAAATTTGAAATAAACTTCCTCCTCCAGGGTCCTTTGGGAGGAAGAGTTTCAGGAAGGAACAGATCCTGAGCTGATTGATTTTTATTCATTTTCTGCAGCCTATCTACTCTGGCTTACAGCATTTTTTATCTTCTGATTAAGTTGAATTTTAACTAATTCAGAAGAATAGAAATTTTAGATGAATTCCATTGATGGTTCATCCGAAAAATGAAATTTTTATTAATTGATCTCAATGAACTTGAATCTTGTTCTTCATTTCTGGAGAAAGAGGAACGTTATTTTTTCAATATCAAAAGGAAATTTGGCCACACACAAATTAGAAAATTTGATTTAACTCAGGGGTGATTCAGTTCAATTTAAATGAATAAGAAACAAGTGTCGTTATTGATAACACTAGTTTACGGCCATTTATGAATTCGATGCGACTATTTTTTTGCTCATGCATTTTGCTTGCTTCTTGAACTCAAAATCACAGTGAAACGATTTTTATGGATAGGTTTTTCCGAGTTATGGATTTCCATTCAAAAGAATTTTTCCGATAGTTTACAATTTGGGTATATCTCCCGAGCTCGAAATGGTCAATCTGGTTGTATGAGGTCTCAAATTGAATTTCAATAGAATATCATTACCGTTATACTGATCAATCAGGTAGTTTGAGTGCAACAAACCGAAATATGTGGAAAATCATGTTCTTGAAGGAAAATAAAAATGGAAAAGTCACTTACGCCAGGAAAAATGAAATCATGGAAATATGTTCAGTTACGTATTTTCTACGCAAAGTCGTGCTCTCACACGAAAGAAAACAAGGTATTTACAAAAGGAAATTCATGGAACATTACCGAAGTTTACAATCGTTTGTATGCAAGTACCAAATTCAGCTCTTCTTCATCCTTGGACATCCCTATCTTATTCATAGTTTGGCTTACTCTAGGATTTGATCAGTTTGAATAGTTTTTGTATGATATTTCCGGTAAACATGGATAGATCAAGAAATAATCTCAGCTTTTAATCGTCTTTTGTTTTGCGGCATTTGTTCCTCTGACGTTTCCATCTGTGTGTTACTGTATCCCGTCAAATTATTTAAATCGATGTTTGTGTTGTGACGTACGAGTTCATTTTTTCCAATCCATTTTATATATCTTGAGTGAAAAACAACATTTCGGGGATGGGGCCCAATCAAAATTGTTTAGTTAGGAAGAATAAGACATCATACATTATACATCTCTTCACTTTTCAACCAATGGTTTCGTTGATTTAATGCTTCGTTTGATTCATTTATCATTTCAAATGCATAAATCATCCGGACAATTTTGCTACGTATGCGATGATTATGTCTTGAGAAAGAACCGCCAAACATTCACTAACCCCCTTCAAGATCATTATCTACAATATTTCAAAATAAGCTAGAAATCTTAATAGACCATGGACACCAGAAGTATTGTATGCTCTTTATTGCCATATGAATCTCGTAGAATAGACTGGCTAGACAGGGCATGTATTGAGTAATAATTTGGATGTCAAATCTACAGCTTGAGTATAGTATATACTAATTTACGACTTGAGAAAAATGTGCATGTATAATTTTCCATCATTCATAATAAATTAGTATATTATGACTGAAAATATGCTGTCAAACATTGCATGAACTATGCAGCAGTACCTTCTCTTCCTCCCTTCTGTCCTGAATGTTACTCGTTTGTATTGTGATTCAACTGAAGGACAGTTGAATTTATCAACTTTGATAACACATTTTGTGGTTTTCAGGTCATAACCTTGATTCCTCATCAATGATGAAATTATACGGCAAATTTTTCTCAGTGTATCTGAACCTATCATGGATTCCAGATTTCGTTTTGAATCAGGCGGCTAATGAAATTTGGTGTACCAATGATGTGGAAAAAACCGTTGTGTCATGCAACCAAGTTGCTATTTTCGCCTATTAAACAGACCAGGTTTGGAAAAAATATGCGATGGGATTACGCAAATGTACCGTATGCCACGTTCCCAATACCACACTCAGATACACTTGTCATTCCGAAATGCTCCCAAATCACCTGCCCTTGAAATTGGTGACGATTCATTTACACGATACGAAACGAATAGTGATGGCGATTTTTATGCTACTGAAAACGCCAATCTTCTGACTCAAGGTAGAGTTGAATGATCGGGTGAGAGATTTCCAACCTCCTCAAAGAGGCAGCAAGGATTACTGCATCCTCCGGAATGAAACAATATAACTTTGTGGCTGCGGAGGAATGTTTAGAATAACGGATTACAGAGACCATTGACAGAGTTTACTCGTGTATTATAAAACGAGAGATGAAATAATGCTTTTGCGAGAACATTTCTGGTTTTTCGAGAACTCAAACAGTCATATGATGCAAAAGCAGTTCTGCATAACAAGGCGTATCAAAACCGTCGATACCCATTGCACATGCTGTTAATGCCCAAGAATCCTATGAGACGATGGGCAAATTGTTAAGATTTATCAAGTACGAAAAACACGATTGGAAGATTTGTTCTGATTCAAGAGTAAGTGGGCATGCTATCTGGAGATATGTAAGGATACACAAAGTATTGTTGTTTCCTATGTCCTCTGGGATAGTCGTGATCGTGCACATCATGATAAAAAAACAATGGCTGAAAGAAAAAACCATGCAGTGGGTGAGAATAATATCAAATATGTGGTTCTCGTGGAAAGAAGCAGTATCTTCCCACCATTACACACATCAAACTGGGGCCTCTGAAAAACTTCGGTAAGCGTTGAACAAAGAAGGGCAAGAGAAACAGATGTAACAAAATAAACGACAATGAGGAGTCAGGGTATCTCCAATGAACTCATATCACATCAAAATATGAAATAAAGATGAATCAAATCAATCAAACTTGAGTTACGCATGAATAAGATGAGTCAAGGATAAAAAAAGCTGAATTTTAATTACTTGTACATAAACGATTGTAACTTCGGTAATGTTCCATGAATTTCCTTTTGTAAATACCTCGTTTTCTCCGTGAGAGCACTGGACTTCACGTAGAAAATACGTAACTGAACATATTTCCACTTGATTTCTATTTTTCCTCGGCAAAAAAGTGACTTTTCCATTTTCATTTTCCTTCAAGAACACTGATTTTCCACATATTTTGGTGCGTTGCCTCAAACTGCTCAATTGATTAGTAAACAACGGTAATGACATCCATTGGAAATTCAATTTGAGACCTCATGCAACCAGATGGGCCATTGCATAGCCAGAGATATACCTCAAATGGTAAAACATATCATCGGAAGAAATTTGAAAAAATCAAAAAACCTCTTCATTCCTGCAAACCTATCCATGAAAAAATTTTTTACTGTGATTTTCCGAGTTCAGCTTGAGCCAAAATGCATAGCAAAAAAATAATAGCATTCAATGTACAGAGCAATTTTTTTTTATTTTGTAAACTAGTGTCATCTCGCTGAATCTGAGGCCTATTTTGGAGCCAAAAGATGAAATCGTTCTACAAGAGTGGTATTTAAATGTTAGAGCAGCGCTGGAATGATCGCGTTGTTCTTGATGGAGATTACGTCGATGAATCAAGCTAATCTCGAACAAAACGAAACCATGTTTTCTTTGTTAGGCCCGGAACTTTCCAGCTCATGTATTTACAATGGAGATTGCACGCCTTCTGGTATTTATAGACCTCCACATCCGGCTGCACCATAGGATTCATAGATGAATTAAGATAAATTATTACTGACCACATGCAAAGAAGGAAAAACACAATAATCATGTTAGGAGATATCAATACTCAACCTCATTGATGATCAATCTAGTTTTATCGAATAAATATCTGAATATTCCCATGGTAACAAATGATGACTAAATTACACTCATTAACACTCCAACCGAGAGAGAACACACCATCATCTACTTTTCACATCCCAACATGCATAGATACATTAATTCTAACGTACAACAAGAAATCATATGGAATCTTTCGTTATTCATCATAAAATTGCTGACCACTACATAACAGGATGTTCAATTTTTACTGATACAAAATCACAAATCAAAATCACTTGCAAAGCACCAGATAACAACATATTTGAATATATTCATCATGACGCAGTGCAAAAAAAATATAGAAAAAATTAGACTGGACCCACCCACTTCAAATAGATGACAGGAAATTGGAAATCTATGATGAACTCACAAGAATTCAATGAAATTCATAAAGACAAGCACTCGTGAATTTAAACTAGACACACATGTAGAGAGGAGAGGATGGATAACTAGAGATCAAAGGCTATAGTCAAACATAAAAATGTTTCATGAGGAAGCTCAAACAGACAAACACAATCAAGAGTTGGAAAATGGGTTTTAAAATGACTTGGAACAAATTAGTGAATATTCGGAATAAAAAAACCACTACTGCGATAAATTTAAAAAGTACTTCAAATAATAGAAGGGAACCTGGGCAATCGTGAATTGAATCATTATGAAAAAGCGCAACAGAAGAGATTCTATCGAATTTCAAGCCTGATAACATCACCGCAATTATGTAGAGAAATTCAATTCAGGAAGTTTGAACAAAAATCAAAACAATTCAGAGACAAATTTGAATATGATAAATATACGATCAATGACACATTGTCATCATTCAGTGATGGGTCAATAGTTTTCATCTAAAACCCGTTAAGCGGGAACAGAAAACCATACAAAATATGAACTCAGAATGCAATGCAGGAAGCGATGAGTATCCTTCTAGAGATGTAAAATCAAAAGCCAGAGACTTCTCTGAAACCAATTTATCACATTTTCTCCAATCTGATCGTACAACATGGCTCCCTCCACTGAACTTGAAACATGTCCCTGGTGAAAATGGAGAATAGGAATGGAATTGGGATTGGATTCAGTGCGGATTGATGTATGGGCCTAGATGGACCTGGGCCAGGGCCTCGAGCTCAGGGGCTCAAATTTTTCGAAGTTAAAAAAGAGAATACCTAAAGAAATTTCCTTGGGGGCCTCATATTCTTAGCGCCAAGAAGTCTCGATAACCAAGTGACCCAGCACTGAATGAATTGAAATTCATCCTTCTGAATCCATTTGAATCTATTTCTATGACGTCTATTCCAGAAGTGGAAGTCTATCAATGCATTCAATTCCATTCAATATAATTGTATTCACTGACAGTGTAAAAAATTTGTACATTTTACCTATTTGAATCGTTCATCCTTTTCAATGCTAAATTTGGGATGTACTTCATATTAATATAAACTATGAATTTTCAAGTCGCGATCATTCAATCCATTTTCCTTACTGATTACAGTATAGACATTGAATCCATTCCAATATACATTCTTCATCACCTATTCATTTTCAAACTCAGATTCAGAAATACGATTCTTTCCGAATTAGATCCCTCAAACCGATAATCCTGTGCTGGATTCCAAGTGACCTGAAAATCCATCAATTCAATCGAACTCCATTCCGATGAGTGTATCCATGGGAGGGAACAAAATTCAATACAATTTATCCATTCGAATCTTTATCCTTTTCAATACTGAATCCGGTATACATCATTTTTGATTCATCATGAATTTTCAAGTCGTGATGAAATCCATTCTTATACTGATCATGGTATAGACATTGAATCCGTTTCAATCGTTTTTTAATCCCTATCCATTTCAATATCAAATTTTTAATCAGGATGAATCAACATATATTTGTTGAATTCATCTTCTGGGATTATTTAGAATGAAGATATTCCATTACAATCGAAAGATAAAGTGACATTCAGAATAGTATTTTGATCCTCATTGAAGATCATAATCAACTTTTAATCCCATTCTAATATATTGAAATGGATAGAATTAGATTCATATTTGATTGAAGATTAAGAATGAATGAACAGATGTAAACTCTACGAAACATTTTGGGATTGAAGAGATGAAGGAATCTTATTACAATTGAAATATAAAATGACATTCAAATAATGTCGAATTCAAATGGGAACCCAATTAAACTATGATTCATTTTGATACATTAAAGCGGATACAACAAATCCCTATTCAGGCCTGATGTCAAAGCAGTGCAGAAATGACATTGAAAGTGGGTAGGAATGAATACAGAATTTCCTTATCCATTTCTATTCTCAATCCTCACTTTCCTCTCATCCATTTTTCATGGATGGGAAATGAATAAACCAAGAAATTCCTGTCCAGGTCCAATGTCAAAAGTGGTGCAGAAAATGACATTAGAAATTGGAGTTAGAAATGAATACATTCCTTATCCATTTCTATTCTCAATCCTCACTTTTCCTCATCCATTTTCATGGATGGAAATGAATAAACCGAATTTCTATCCCAGGCCAATGTCAGAGAAGTGGTGCAGAAAATGACATTGGAAGTGGGTACGAAGATGAATAAATTTCCTTATCCATTCCTTTTCTCGATCCTCTTTTCTAATCCATTTTATGGAATGGAATGGATAAACCAAATTTCTATCATGTCAATGTCAAAGTGGTGCAGAAAATGACATTGAAAATGGGTAGAAATGAATCTAAATTTCATATCCGTTTCATTCTCAATCCTCACTTTTCCTAATCCATTTTCATGGATAAAGAATGGATAACCAAATTTCCTATCGGGTCAATGTCCAAAAAGTGGTGCAGAAAATGACATTAAAGTGAGTGAAATGGATACAAATTTCCTCATCCTTTTCTATTACCGATCCTCACTTTTCCTAATCCATTTTTATGGATTGAAATGGATAAACCAGATTTCCTATCAGTCGATGTCCAAAAGTGGTGCAGACAATGACGTTGAAAGTGAATGAAGCAGATACGAATTCTTCTATCCATTTCTATCCTCGATCCTCACTAGAGGTTACGCTCATTTCCCTTATCCAAGGGAGAAACAAATCTGAAACAAGAAAATTACAGACCTGGGTAGCATTAACTCTCTCCTTCAAATTCTTGAAACATATATGAATGAAAACTACTTAAATATTGCTCAGATTTCGAAATCATAAAGAAAACCAATGATTCGTTACGGCGTGAGCCAGAGACCTTTATTCTTTCGTCAAGCTCACCTGCTTATACCCCTTCTGGATAAATTTATGGATTGCATCATTTGATGCAAGATCGATCAAAGGTGGACAGCAGGGGAATAAGTAGAAGATACATGGTCTAAATTACTCAAAATAATTCTCAAGGAAAGAACGAAGGAAAGATTCACTTTTTCACAAAACGTGATTACAAATTCTAGATCTTAACTGTTACAATAAACGGCGTGATTCTAAAGTATTGGTCGTGTATTGAACTTAAGGGACAATCTGCATTAGACAGTCCAAGGTTAATCACTTTTTGTAGATTTTTCGAACGAAACTAGCTGATGAATGTTTGAAATTTTTACCGTATATTTAGCGCTTAATAAAGTGTACAGAAGAATTGTTTTCATTCGATTTCATTCATTCGAACATGTATTGATAATCCTCATGTCGAATTGTCCAAAATTCTATCTTCACGGCGTGCAGGACTGGCTCGTAGAATTATCACATTACATAAATGACGGAGATTTCCGAAGCTCATGAATACGGTTATCGGATGAACTGTGAAGGAAAAATATAAATTCTTCAAATTGATAAAAAAAAAGTTGTTTGAACAAAAAAATTGATTTTTGGAAATTTTCGTCTTTTTGTTGTCATTTCTTCTCGCAATAATTTCGTCTGACTTTTCCAGTTCACCTAGAAGGCAATTAGATAGCTTGAATTTAAAAAAAAATCAAGTCGATCCCTTGTAGGATTTTGAGTAATCGTGCCACGCCAATTTGAAAAAAGTACTTTCGAGGAAAACGCGTTTACCCCAAGAGTTTCTCATTACGTGAAAGTAGTTGGTAAAACTGTTTTTTCACGCTCCCACTCCTATGATTTTCTCATCAATCACACTATGCCTGCTCCATATCAAAAGTTCTTCCTCTTCTTAAACAATTCATTTTGTCTATCTGGTATTGTTTTGCCACTTGTGCTGCGGAGCTGGTGAGCATCGGCTTCATGGCGTTGTGAGCTTTTCTGCCGACTTTCATCTTTCATAAAGTAATTTCGCGACAAATGGCCCAATAGTCATGTTCGTATTTTCCATTATTTAAAAACTGAAATATAGCCTCCATTAAAATTCAGCAGCAATCCAAAGCGGTTTCGGTTGTTTGCGGCTGCAATGAAGGTGTTGAGTGCACCAACATATAAACTGTAGCATTGAAACTTCCGTTTGTGTTTGAGTGTACCCACTAAGCATCTCTGCGTAAATCTTTTCTTGACAAATCTTGAAATATTGGATAAATCTTTTCCCAGCTACAGTATCATTTGGAAGGAGGTGGGTGTAGGGTATATAAGTCTTCAACTCCTCTGCTACCCGAAATTTTACCAGCTAGTCTCTCTGCCAGGGCAGTTTTGCATTCTTAGATTACAAATCTGTAGGACCATGTGCCAATACATTTGCCATTACACTTTTTCCTCCATGTTTCTCTAACCAGAATCGCTATTTCTCCAGTATAGCAGGACCATAATATTGCGCATTATTTCTCCAATTAAAACCATCAGTGAGTTTTCCTTTACCTCCAAGTTTTCTCTTTTTTCATGTTGCGGAGCCGAGTCTCCATACGTTTTTCTACGTGCTTTACGTTCGCTCTCCACAACTATACGCTTTCTTTCCGGCCGTTACAAATGCTTGCTACCTGACGCTACGCTCGTAGCGTCTGGAGCACTCAAAGCGTGCACACTATATATACTATTTCGACCACTTTCCGTGCGAATTTCGACTTGAAATTTTGGGAGGATATTCTATGAATGATATACTTTTGAATAGAGCAAATAAAAGAAAGATTTTTTTGACCCTCTAATGTAGACGGTCCCCTTGAACTTTAATGATTCGTAGGTTGGCGTAGGTTAGCGACGGGAGGAAATTTGGCAGAAAGGGGGGAGATAGGGGAAGGAAAGCATAATAAAGGGTAACCATGAAACTTACCAGTTTTTGAGGGCCTTTGATAATTATAATTCCGCTGGCGAAATGTCCGAAAGTTGTCACTTTTAGATTTCACGAAGGATAACCAATTCTGGCACACGTTTTACTACACTAAAAAGAAACAACAAAGAGGGGAAACATTAGAAATTCTCACGCGCGACACGAACGAGACTCTGCTTCCTTAATCTCTCCAGGAAAAACTCCCGGAGATCATATGGAGCCCAACACGCCATAAAAAAGGTTTCTGGGATCGCATCTATCTCGCAAGCGGGAGGGCCCAGAATTCTCCTACAAAGGCAATTCATCCCTTCATGATTTGGGAAATAGATGCAAATGCACATTTCTTGTTTATTTATACAGGGAAAAACATAGACCGCTGTTGAAATTTTCTGGCGGTTGTCAACCGTTGGTCACCGTGGCTCCCTGAAGAGAGAGAGGAGAGAT
>JAFFJZ010000394.1:0-10247 GCA_018340375.1 Gonatopus flavifemur
CCGGAAATTTTTAAAAAAATTTGGGAAATTTTTCGATAGTTCTGATCAGCGAATCATCAAAAATCGGGAGTTCTGACCAGCGTATCATTGAAAATCGAAATTTCTGTTCAGCAAATCATTGATTATCGATAGTTCTGACCAGCATATGATCGAACACCATTATTTCTAACCAGCATATCCTAGATAATCGATAGTTTTGATCAGCATACCTCAGACAATCGGGAGTTTTGGCAAGCAAATCATTGGGAATCAAGGGTTCTGTTCAGGGAATCATTGATTATCGATAGTTCTGACCAGCATATCTCAGAGAATAGGAAGTTCCGATCAGCATATCATTGAAAATCGGAAGTTCTGTTCAGCAAATCATTGATTATCGATAGTTCTGACCGGCAGATCTTTGGAAATCGATAGTTCTGACTAGCAAATCATTGGAAATCGAGATGTCCGTTACGCTGGAACAACCGAATCAGCAAAATCGAAAAAAACCTGTATAGGAATTTGTCGCTAATTTGTCGCTAATTTGTAACACCAATCCCAAATTTGTCGCTCTTCGCGAGCCCGAAATAATGAAGGTTGTGCTAGCGGAACTGTTCCGCTAGCACAATCTCGGTTCAGAGGGATGAGAAAAAAAAAGAATGGCATAGGAATTTGTCGCTTTTTTGTCGCTCTCGATATACGTTGGAGAGAATTGAATTCGTTCATTGGTTGCGGAGATATTTAATATTTTGAGTTTGAGGATTGAAATATTTAATTCCAGCGGAATTCGGTGGAAGAATATAATGGTCAAAGGCATATTGACGCAATACAAACGCAAACAGATGTGCAGGGGATGACGTTGCGACTACAATCCGAAGAAAACGGTTACATGAATGTTACATCGAGATTACGAAACGTAGAATGGAAATTACGTAACACGGTAATCGAATGCCGTCAGGATTTCCAACTAATTCACGTAACGATACGAGGAACAATATGACAATTGTGAATGAATTTGGAGGATATATTCCATATGTCACAATCATGTAACATACAGGTGATAGGCTGGTTTACAGGATTTTCTGGCATTGATATATATGTTATATATAAGAGTCACGCAAAAATCAAACATTCTTTGTTTACCTGTCTCTTATGGAAATATGTGAGTTTTTCATGTTTTAAAAGTTCTCTACGAAAATCAGCTCAAGAGAAATTGCTAAACAGTTGCTGAATATTTGAAAAAATTTTGAGAAATCAAAATTAATTTTTTTTATTTTTGAATTTTTTTCCTTGTTGCGATGAAATTTAGTGTTTGAAGAATAGTAAATTTCTGTTTTCATGACACTAGATCGATTTGGATGCGATTGTGCTGGCGGAAATTCCGCGGATCGCCCTCATATACGTATTTACGGGTTGTGTGAAATTCGGAGAACCGGAAACAGTCTCGAGCGACGAATTCTATGCGAGGTTTTCTAGTAGCGACAAATTCAAATCCACGGAAAATCGCGAATTTCGTGACACTAGATCGATTTAGATGCGGTTGTGCTGGCGGAAATTCCGCGAATCACGCTGATATATGGATTCACGGCTTGTGCACTCCGGAGGACTAGGAACAGTCGAGCGACAAATTCTATGCAAGGCTTTCTAATAGCTACAAATTCAAATCCACGGAAAATCGCGAATTTCATGACGCTAGATCCATTTGGATGCGATTGTGCTGGCGGAAATTCCGCGAATCGCCCTGGAATACGTATTTACGGATTGTGTGCACTCCGGAGGACCAGGAACAGTCGACCGACAAATTTTATGCAAGGTTTTCTGGTAGCGACAAATTCAAATCCACGGAAAATCGCGAATTTCATGACACCAGATCGATTTGGATGCGATTGTGCTGGTGGAAATTCAGCGAATCGCCCTGGTATACGTATGTACGGATTGTGTGGAATTCGGGGAACCAGAAACAGTCGAGCGACAAATTCTATGCCAGGTTCTTCTGGTAGCGACATATTCAAATCGGCGGAAAATCATGACTTCCATGAATCTGAGTGCATTCAAATGCGATTGTGCTGGCGGAAATTGCAAGGATCACTCTTATATACATGTTCACAGATTGTGTGGGATCCGGAGGACCAGAAACAGTCGAGCGACAAATTCTATGCACGGTTTTCTGCGAGCGACAAATTCAGATCCACGAGAAATCATGAATTCCAAAACCGTGCATAGAATTTGTCGCTCGAATGTTCCTAGTCCTCCGGAGTGCACACAATCCGTAAATCCGTATATAAGGGCGATTCGCGGAATTTCCGCCAGCACAATCGCATCTAAATCGATCTAGTGTCACGAAATTCGCGATTTTCCGTGGATTTGAATTCGTCGCTACCAGAAAACCTCGCATAGAATCTGTCGCTCGACTGTTTCTGGTCCTCCGGATTCCACACAATCTGTAAACACGTATATGAGAGTGATCCTTGCAATTTCCGCCAGCACAATCGCATTCAAATCGATCTAGTGTCATGAAAACAGAAATTTACTATTCTTCAAACACTAAATTTCATCGCAACAAGGAAAAAAATTCAAAAATAAAAAAAAATTAATTTTGATTTCTCAAAATTTTTTCAAATATTCAGCAACTGTTTAGCAATTTCTCTTGAGCTGATTTTCGGAGAGAACTTTTAAAACATGAAAAACTCACATATTTCCATAAGAGACAGGTAAACAAAGAATGTTTGATTTTTTTGCGTGACTCTTATATATAACATATATATCAATGACAGAAAATCCTGTAAACCAGTCTATTACCTGTATATTACATGATTGTGACATATGGAATATATCCTCCAAATTCATTCTCAATTGTCATATTGTTCCTCGTATCGTCACGTGAATTAGTTGGAAATCCTGACGGCATTCGATTACCGTGTTACGTAATTTCCATTCTACGTTTCGTAATCTCGATGTAACATTCATGTAACCGTTTTCTTCGGATTGTAGTCGCAACGTCATCCCCTGCACATCTGTTTGCGTTTGTATTGCGTCAATATGCCTTTGAGCATTATATTCTTCCACCGAATTCCGCTGGAATTAAATATTTCAATCCTCAAACTCAAAATATTAAATATCTCCGCAACCAATGAACGAATTCAATTCTCTCCAACGTATATCGAGAGCGACAAAAAAGCGACAAATTCCTATGCAATTCTTTTTTTTCTCATCCCTCTGAACCGAGATTGTGCTAGCGGTACAGTTCCGTCAGCACAACCTTCATTATTTCGGAATCGCGAAGAGCGACAAATTTGGGATTTGTTACAAATTAGCGACAAATTAGCGGCAAATTCCTATATAGGTTTTTTTCGATTTTGCTCATTTGGTTGTTCCAGCGTAACGGACGTGAAATCGAGAGTTCTGATCTGCAAATAATTGGGAATCGGTAGTTGTGACCAGCGAATAATCAAAAATGGAGAGTTCTGATCAGCATATCATTGGACATCGACAGTTCTGTTCAGCAAATCATTGATTATGGATAGTTCCGAACAGCAAATCATTGAAAATCAAGAGTTCTGACCAGCATATCATTGGAAACCGATAGTTCTGGTCAGCATATCCTAGAAAATCGATAGTTTTGATCAGCATATCCTAGAAAACCGATAGTTCTGACCAGCATATCATCGGATATCAATGGTTCTGACCAGCATATCCTGGAGAATCGATAGTTCTGACCAGCGTATCATTGAATATCGATAGTTCTGACCAGCGAATCATTGAGAATCAAGGGTTGTGACCAGCATATCATTGAAACCGATAGTTCTGAACAGCATACCCTAGAAGAGAGATAGTTTTGATCAGCATACCTCGAACAATCGGGAGGTCCGACCAGCACATCATTGAATATCGATAGTTGTTATCAGCAAATCATCGGAAATCGATAGTTCTTTCAGCAAATCATTGATTAACGATAATTTTGACCAGCGAATCATTGGAAATCAACAGTTCTGTAAAGCAAATCATTGATTATTGATAGTTCCGAACAGCAGATCATTAGGAATCAAGAGTTCTGACCAGCGTATCATTGAAAATCGAAGTTTCTTTCCGGCATATCATTGATTATCGATAGTTCTGACCAGCATATCTTTGAATATCGATAGTTCTGACCAACAAATCATTGAGAATCAAGAGTTCTGTTCAGTAAATCATTGATTAACGATAGTTCTGATCAGCATATCATTAGGAATCAATAGTCCTGCCCAGCAAATCATTGATTATCGATATTTCCCGAACAGCAAATCATTGGAAATCGACAGTTCTGATGACCATATCCTAGAAAATCGATAGTTCTGACCAGCATATGATCGGATACCGAAATTTCTAACCGGCATATCCTAGAAAATCGATAGTTTCGATTAGCATACCTCAGACAATCCGTAGTTCTGACCAGCAAATCATCAAAAATGGAGAGTTCTGACAAGCATATCATTGGATATCGAGAGTTCTGACCCGCAAATCATTGGGAATCAGGAGTTCTGACCAGCATATCATTGAAAATAGAGAGTTCTGACCAGCATATCATCGAATATCAATAGTTCTAGCCAGCATATCCTAGAAAATCCAGTATAACCTAGGGTATGCTGTTCGGAACTATCGATTTTCAATGATATGCTAGTCAAACTCTTGAGTTTCAATGATTTGCTGTTCGAACTATCCATAATCAATGATTTGCTGGACAGAACTGTTGATGTCCAATGATATGCTGATCAGAACTATCGATAATCAATAATTTGCTGAACGGAACTTTCGATATTCAATGATATGCTGGTCAGAACTGTCCTTTTTTGATAATTTGCTGGTCAGAACTACCGATGTCCAATTATTTGCCGATCAGAACTCTCGATTTCCAATGATATGCTGGTCAGAACTCCTGATTTCCAATGATTTATGGACGGAATATGTTATTCAAAATATGCTGAGTCAGAGCTATCGATAATCAATGATTTCTAGGCAAGAACTTCCGATTTGCAGCCAATATACTCGTAGAGAGAGCTCCACAATTTTAACAATTTGCTGAACGATATTCAAGAATATGCTGTTAAAGAACTCGATTGTCTGAGATATGCTGATCAAAACCATCGATTTGCGCCAGTTATGCGGGTTAGAAATGTTGGTGTTCGATCATGTGACAGTCAGAACTATCGATTTTCTGGATATGCTCATTATTGCACGGAACTCATCGATTTTCAATGATATGCTGTTCGGACATCGACAATCAATGATCCGCTGGTCAGAACTATCAGTTTTCAATGATTTGCTGATCAGAACTGTCGTGCATCAATGATTTGCTAGACAGAACCCCCGATTTTCAATGATATGCTGGTCAGAACTCTCGATTTACAATGATTCGCTCGTCAGAACTATCGATTTCTAGGATATGCTGGTCAGCAGAATTGTTATTCGATGATATGCTGGTCAGAACTATCGATATTCAATGATTCGCTGGTCAGAACTATTGATTTCCAATGATATGCTGATCAGAACTATCGACATTCGATGATATGCTGATCAGCACTATCGATAATCAATGATTTGCCGAATAGAACTCTCGATTTCCAATGATCTCCTGAACAGAACTCTAGATTTCCAATGATTTGCTGGTCAGACCTATCGATATCCGAAGATATGCTGGTCAGAACTATCGATAATCAATGATTTGCTGAACAGAATCTCCGAATTTCAACCATATGCCGGTCAGAAATCTCGATTTTTCATGATTCGCTGGTCAGAACTATCGATTCCCAATGATATGCTGATCAGAACTCCCTATCCTCTGAGATATGCTGATCAGAACTATCGATAATCAATGATTTGCTGAACAGAACTTCCGATATTCGTGTCGGTGCCGAATCCACGAAAAACCAAATCGACGGAAAAAAATTTACTAGCAGTATGAAGTTGTCATTTTGGTGCAGTATGAAATGAAGTTAGTCATAGACCATTGATCAAATTAAACGGAAAGTAAAAAACATTGATTTGATAACACAACCCCACGGTAAACTCGATGATAACAACAAACCGATTCTCGTTCTCTACAGACGTTTGAAACAGTTCGATTGTGTCGATCGATTAGGAAGATCATTAATAATTTCATTAGAATGATGAATTACGTGTCTACTGTAATGAACGGGTGCAGTGAATAGGTCAACATGAAGAATTTTCGTTTAATTTAATGAATGATCTATGACTAATTTCATTTCATACTGCAACAGAATGACAACGTCACACTGCTAGTGAATTTTTTTTCGTTGATTCGGCACCGACCCCGATATTCAATGATATGCTGGTCGGAACTGTCCATTTTTGATGATTTGCTGGTCAGAATTACCGATTTCCAATAATTTGCTGATCAGAACTCTCGATTTTCAATGATATGCTGATCAGAACTATCGGGATTCAATGATATGCTGATCACAACTCCCTATTCTCTGAGATATGCTGATCAGAACTATCGATTGCGTAGGAAATGCTGATCAGAACTCTCGATTTCCAATGATATGCTGGTCAGAACTCCTGATTTCCAATGATTCGCTGGTCAGAACTATCGATATTCACAGATATGCTGGTCAGAATTATCGATAATCAATGGTTTGCTGGACAGAACCTTCGATTTTCAATGATATGCTGGTCAGAACTCCCGATTTCCAATGATTTGCTGATCCGAACTATCGATTTTCTATGATATGCTGTTCGGAACTATCGATTTTCAATGATATGCTAGTCAAAACTCTTGAGTTTCAATGATTTGCTGTTCGGAACTATCCATAATCAATGATTTGCTGGACAGAACTGTTGATGTCCAATGATATGCTGATCAGAACTATCGATAATCAATAATTTGCTGAACGGAACTTTCGATATTCAATGATATGCTGGTCAGAACTGTCCATTTTTGATAATTTGCTGGTCAGAACTACCGATGTCCAATTATTTGCCGATCAGAACTCTCGATTTAAAGTTCTGGTCAGAACTCCTGATTTCCAATGATTTGCTGGACAGAACTATCGATATTCAAAGATATGCTGGTCAGAGCTATCGATAATCAATGATTTCCTGAGCAGAACTTCCGATTTGCAATGATATGCTCGTGAAGAGCTCCTGATTTCCAATGATTTGCTGAACGATATTCAAAGATATGCTGGTGAGAACTCCCGATTGTCTGAGATATGCTGATCAAAACCATCGATTTGCTAGGATATGCGGGTTAGAAATATTGGTGTTCGATCATATGACGGTCAGAACTATCGATTTTCTAGGATATGCTCATTAGAACTGTCGATTTTCAATGATATGCTGTTCGGAACTATCGACAATCAATGATCCGCTGGTCAGAACTATCGGTTTTCAATGATTTGCTGATCAGAACTGTCGTGCATCAATGATTTGCTAGACAGAACTCCCGATTTTCAATGATATGCTGGTCAGAACTCTCGATTTACAATGATTCGCTCGTCAGAACTATCGATTTCCTAGGATATGCTGGTCAGCAGAATTGTTATTCGATGATATGCTGGTCAGAACTATCGATATTCAATGATTCGCTGGTCAGAACTATTGATTTCCAATGATATGCTGATCAGAACTATCGACATTCGATGATATGCTGGTCAGCACTATCGATAATCAATGCTTTGCCGAATAGAACTCTCGATTTCCAATGATCTCCTGAACAGAACTCTAGATTTCCAATGATTTGCTGGTCAGACCTATCGATATCCGAAGATATGCTGGTCAGAAATCTCGATTTTTCATGATTCGCTGGTCAGAACTATAGATTCCCAATGATATGCTGATAAGAACTCCCCATCCTCTGAGATATGCAGATCAGAACTATCGGGATTCAATGATATGCTGATCACAACTCCCTATTCTCTGAGATATGCTGATCAGAACTATCGATTGCCTAGGAAATGCTGATCAGAACTCTCGATTTCCAATGATATGCTGGTCAGAACTCCTGATTTCCAATGATTCGCTGGTCAGAACTATCGATATTCACAGATATGCTGGTCAGAATTATCGATAATCAATGGTTTGCTGGACAGAACCTTCGATTTTCAATGATATGCTGGTCAGAACTCCCGATTTCCAATGATTTGCTGATCCGAACTATCGATTTTCTATGATATGCTGGTCAGAACTATCGATTTTCTATGACATGCTGGTCAGAACTATTGATTCTCCATGATATGCTGGTCAGAACTATTGATTTCCAATGATATGCTGATCAGAACTCCCATCCTCTGAGATATGCTGATCAGAACTATCGGATTCTGTCGATATGCTGATCGTAATAAATTTCCATTCTCTGAGATATGCTAATCAGAACTATCGATTGCTCTAGGAAATGCTGATCGAACTCGATTTCCAAATGATATGCCGCTGGGTCAGAACTCCTGATTTCCAATGATTCGCTGAGCAGAACTATCGATATTCACAGATATGCTACTGTGAATTATCGATAATCAATGGTTTGCTGGACAGAAACCTTCGATTTTCAATGATATGCTGGTCAGAACTCCCGATTTCCAATGATTTGCTGATCCGAACTATCGATTTTCTATGATATGCTGGTCAGAACTATCGATTTTCTATGACATGCTGGTCAGAACTATTGATTCTCCATGATATGCTGGTCAGAACTATTGATTTCCAATGATATGCTGGTCAGAACTATCGATTTTCTATGGTATACCGATCAGAACTATCGATTTTATATGATATGCTCATCAGAACTCTCCATTTTCCATGATATGCTGGTCAGAACTGTCGATTTTCCATGATATCCTGGTCAGAACTATCGATGTTCTATGATATGCTGGTCAGAACTATTGATTTTCCATGATATGCTGGTCAGAACTATCGATTTTCTATGATATGCTGGTCAGAACTCTCGATTTTCTATGATATGCCGATCAGAACTATCGATTTTCTATGATATGCTGGTCAGAACTATTGATTTCCAATGATATGCTGGTCAGAACTATCGATTTTCTATGGTATGCCGATCAGAACTATCGATTTTATATGATATGCTCATCAGAACTCTCCATTTTCCATGATATGCTGGTCAGAACTGTCGATTGTCCATGTTATCCTGGTCAGAACTATCGATTTTCTATGATATGCTGGTCAGAACTATTGATTTTCCATGATATGCTGCTCAGAACTATCGATTTTCTATGATATGCTTGTCAGAACCATCGATTTTCTATGATATGCCGATCAGAACTATCGATTTTCTATGATATGCTGGTCAGAACTATTGATTTTCTATGATATGCTGGTCAGAACTATCGATTCTCGATGATATGCTGGTCAGAACTATCGATTTTCTATGATATGCTGGTCAGAACTATCGATTTTCTATGATATGCCGATCAGAACTATCGATTTTCTATGATATGCTGGTCAGAACTATCGATTCTCCATGATATGCTGGTCAGAACTATCGATTTTCTATGATATGCTCATCAGAACTCTTCATTCTCTATGATATGCCGGTCAGAACTATCGATTCACTATGATATGCTGGTCAGAACTATTGATTTCCTATGATATGCTGCACAGCACTATCGATATCCCAAAGACATGCTGCTCAGAACTACCGATTCTCTAGGATATCCTTATCAGGATATATCATCTCTAGAGCTATGTGATATAGTCTATCTCCATAGCTCTCACCTGCGCTCCCCCATATCGTATAAGATTTCAGCATATGCTCTCAATCATTCTCCGAACAAAATTCTCCTATTACTCCCAACATCAGAACTCTCGTTCCTTGACATCCTCACATGCCAATCAGCCGTAGAACTCTGAGATATAGTCCACTTCCAGCGGTTTCACCTGCGCTGATACTACATCGTAGAAGAACTCCTCGTGTCTCTTCATTCAATTCCCGAAAAAAATTTCTTAAGCACTCCTAGCATCAGAACTCCCTTGTTTTGACATCCTCGCATCCCAATCATCCCTTGAACTCCTAGATATAGTCAATTTCCTTCCATTACCCCTGCGATGCTGTCATATTGTAGAAGAACTCAGCATATCATTCCATTTAATTCCTGAAAAAAATTTCCCAAGCACTTCTAGCATTAGAACTCCCTTGTTTTGACATCCTCGCATCCCAATCATCCCTAGAATTCCGAGATACAGTCCATTTCCATCCATTTTCCTGCGATGCTGTCATATTGTAGAAGAACTTAGCATATCATTTTTTCAAAATCGATTTT
>JAFFJZ010000395.1:0-10238 GCA_018340375.1 Gonatopus flavifemur
TGAATATTTGGTTCAGTCTTCCGATTTTGCCTCCTAAAACGAACCACAATCCAGTCAATAATAATCTCAGTAGAATTCGTTGCTTTTCCGATCATGTAACCAAAAGGTAATCGAAACTGAACCGAGGAGAATACCTAAATATTCAGTTAAGTCTTCTGATTTCGCATCCTGAAACGAACCACAATTCAGTCAATAATAATTTCGGCGGATTCCGGTGCTTTTCCAATTATGTAACCTAAAGATAACCAAAACTCAACCGAAGAAAGTACTTGAATATTTGGTTCAGTCTTCTGATTTTGCATCCTAATACGAACCACAATTCAGTCAATGATAATTCCGGCAGAATCCGGTGCTTTTCCGATTATGTAACCAAAACTCAATCGAAGAAAGTACTTGAATGTTTGGTTCAGTCTTCTGATTTTGCATCCTAAAACGGGCCACAATTTAGTCAATGATAATTCCGGCAGATTCCGGTGCTTGTTCGATTATGTAACCAAAAGATAACCAAAACTCAACCGACGAAAGTACTGGAATGTTTGGTTCAGTCTTCTGATTTTGCATCCTAAAACGAACCACAATTTAGTCAATGATAATTCCGGCAGATTCCGGTGCTTGTTCGATTATGTAACCAAAAGATAACCAAAACTCAACCGACGAAAGTACTGGAATATTTGGTGCAGTCCTCTGATTTTGCATCCTGAAACGAACCACAAATCAGTGAATAATAATTTCGGCGTATTCCGGTGTTTTTCCGATTATCGAACCAAAACTCAACCGAGGAAAGTACCGGAATGTTTGGTTCAGTCCTCTGATTTTGCATCCTGAAACGAACCACAATTCAGTCAATAATGATTCCGGCAGATTCCGTGGCTTTTTCGATTATGTAACCAAAAGATAACCAAAACTCTACCGATGAAAATACTTGAATATTTGGTTCAGTCTTCAGATTTCGCATCCTCAAACGAACCACAATTCAGTCAATAATAATTCCGGCAGAATCCGGTGCTTTCCCGATTGTGTAACCAAAACTCAACCGAAGGAAGTACTTGAATATTTAGTTCAGTCTTCTGATTTTGCATCCCAAAACGGACCACAATGCAGTCAATAATCATTTCGGCGGATTTCGGTGCTCTTTCGATTATCGAACCAAAACTCAACCGCAGAAAGTACTTGAATGTTTGGTTCAGTCTCCCGATTCTGCAGCCTACAACGAACCACAATTCAGTCAATATTAATTCCGGCAGATTCCGGTGCTTGTTCGATTATGTAACCAAAAGATAACCAAAACTCAACCGAGGAAAGTACTTGAATATTTGGTTCAGTCTTCTGATTTTGCATGCTGAAACGAACCACAATTCAGTCAATAATAATTCCAGTAGATTTCGTTACTTTTTCGATCATGTGACCAAAAAATAACCAAAACTCAACCGAGGAAAGTACCGAAATGTTTGGTTCAGTGTTCTGATTTTGCATCCTAAAACGAACCACAATTCAGTCAATAATGATTCCGGCAGATTCCGGTGCTTTTTCGATTATGTAACCAAAAGATGACCAAAACTCAACCGAAGAAAGTACTTGAATGTTTGTTTCAGTCTTTTGATTTCGCATCCTAAAACGATCCACAGTTCAGTCAATAATAATTCCGGCGTATTCCGGTGCTTTTCCGATTACGTACCCAAAAGATAACCAAAACTCAACCGTGGAAAGTACTTGAATATGTGGTTCAGTCTCCTGCTTTTGCATCACAAAACGAACCACAATTCAGTCAATGATAATTCCGGCAGAATCCGGTGCTTTCCCGGGTATGTGAACAAAACTCCACCGAAGAACGTATTTGAATATTTGTTTCAATCTTCCGATTTCGCACTCTAAAACGGACCGCAATTCGGTCAATAATAATTCCAGTAGAATTCGTTGCTTGTTCGATCATGCAACCAAAAGATAATCAAACCTGAACCGAGGAGAATACCTAAATATTCGGTTCACTCTTCTGATTTCGCATCCTCAAACGAACCATAATTCAGTTAATAATTCCGGCAGAATCCGGTGCTTTTCCGATTATGTAACCAAAACTCAACCGAAGAAAGTACTTGAATGTTTGGTTCAGTCTCTCGATTTTGCATCCTAAAACGATCCACAGTTCAGTCAATAATAATCCCGGCGGATTCCGGTGCTTTTCCGATTATGTAACCAACAGATAACCAAAACTCAACCGAGGAAAGTACTTGAATATTTGGTTCAGTCTTCTGATTTTGCATCCTAAAACGAACCACAATTCAGTCGATAATAATTCCAGTAGATTTCGTTGCTTTTCCGATCATGTAACCGAAAGATAACCAGAACTCAACCGAGGAAAGTACTCGAATGTTTGGTTCAGTCTTCTGATTTTGCATCCTAAAACGAACCACAATTTGGTCAATAATAATTCCAGTAGATTCCCTTGCTCTTTTGATCATGTGACCAAAAGATAAGCAAAACTAAACCGAGGAGAATACCTGAATATTCAGTTCAGTCTTCTGATTTTGCATCCTGAAAAGAACCACAATTCAGTCAATAATAATTTCGGCGGATTCCGGTGCTTTTTCGATTATCGAACCAAAACTCAACCGAAGAAAGTACTTGAATGTTTGGTTCAGTCTTCTGATTCTGCATCCTACAACGAACCACAATTCAGTCAATCATAATTCCGGCAGATTCCGGTGCTTGTTCGATTATGTAACCAAAAGATAACCAGAACTCAACCGAGGAAAGTACTCGAATATTTGGTTCAGTCTTCTGATTTTGCATCCTAAAACGAACCACATTTCGGTCAATAATAATTCCAGTAGATTTCGTTGCTTTCTCGATCATGTGACCAAAAAATAACCAAAACTCAACCGAAGGAAGTACTCGAATAATTGGTTCAGTCTTCTGTCTTTGCATCCTAAAACGAAACCACAATTCAGTCAATAATACTTCCGGCAGATTCCGGTGCTTGTTCGATTAGGTAACCAAAAGATAACCAAAACTCAACCGAGGACAGTACTTGAATATTTGGTTCAGTCTTCCGATTTTGCCTCCTAAAACGAACCACAATCCAGTCAATAATAATCCCAGTAGAATTCGTTGCTTTTCCGATCATGTAACCAAAAGGTAATCGAAACTGAACCGAGGAGAATACCTAAATATTCAGTTAAGTCTTCTGATTTCGCATCCTGAAACGAACCACAATTCAGTCAATAATAATTTCGGCGGATTCCGGTGCTTTTCCAATTAGGTAACCTAAAGATAACCAAAACTCAACCGAGGAAAGTACTTGAATATTTGGTTCAGTCTTCTGATTTTGCATCCTAATACGAACCACAATTCAGTCAATGATAATTCCGGCAGAATCCGGTGCTTTTCCGATTATGTAACCAAAACTCAATCGAAGAAAGTACTTGAATGTTTGGTTCAGTCTTCTGATTTTGCATCCTAAAACGGGCCACAATTTAGTCAATGATAATTCCGGCAGATTCCGGTGCTTGTTCGATTATGTAACCAAAAGATAACCAAAACTCAACCGACGAAAGTACTGGAATGTTTGGTTCAGTCTTCTGATTTTGCATCCTGAAACGAACCACAATTTAGTCAATGATAATTCCGGCAGATTCCGGTGCTTGTTCGATTATGTAACCAAAAGATAACCAAAACTCAACCGACGAAAGTACTGGAATATTTGGTGCAGTCCTCTGATTTTGCATCCTGAAACGAACCACAATTCAGTGAATAATAATTTCGGCGTATTCCGGTGTTTTTCCGATTATCGAACCAAAACTCAACCGAGGAAAGTACCGGAATGTTTGGTTCAGTCCTCTGATTTTGCATCCTGAAACGAACCACAATTCAGTCAATAATGATTCCGGCAGATTCCGTGGCTCTTTCGATTATGTAACCAAAAGATAACCAAAACTCTACCGATGGAAATACTTGAATATTTGGTTCAGTCTTCAGATTTCGCATCCTCAAACGAACCACAATTCAGTCAATAATAATTCCGGCAGAATCCGGTGCTTTCCCGATTGTGTAACCAAAACTCAACCGAAGGAAGTACTTGAATATTTAGTTCAGTCTTCTGATTTTGCATCCCAAAACGGACCACAATGCGGTCAATAATCATTTCGGCGGATTTCGGTGCTCTTTCGATTATCGAACCAAAACTCAACCGCAGAAAGTACTTGAATGTTTGGTTCAGTCTCCCGATTTTGCAGCCTACAACGAACCACAATTCAGTCAATATTAATTCCGGCAGATTCCGGTGCTTGTTCGATTATGTAACCAAAAGATAACCAAAACTCAACCGAGGAAAGTACTTGAATATTTGGTTCAGTCTTCTGATTTTGCATGCTGAAACGAACCACAATTCAGTCAATAATAATTCCAGTAGATTTCGTTACTTTTTCGATCATGTGACCAAAAAATAACCAAAACTCAACCGAGGAAAGTACCGAAATGTTTGGTTCAGTGTTCTGATTTTGCATCCTAAAACGAACCACAATTCAGTCAATAATGATTCCGGCAGATTCCGGTGCTTTTTCGATTATGTAACCAAAAGATGACCAAAACTCAACCGGAGAAAGTACTTGAATGTTTGTTTCAGTCTTTTGATTTCGCATCCTAAAACGATCCACAGTTCAGTCAATAATAATTCCGGCGTATTCCGGTGCTTTTCCGATTACGTACCCAAAAGATAACCAAAACTCAACCGTGGAAAGTACTTGAATATGTGGTTCAGTCTCCTGCTTTTGCATCACAAAACGAACCACAATTCAGTCAATGATAATTCCGGCAGAATCCGGTGCTTTCCCGGGTATGTGAACAAAACTCCACCGAAGAACGTATTTGAATATTTGTTTCAATCTTCCGATTTCGCACTCTAAAACGGACCGCAATTCGGTCAATAATAATTCCAGTAGAATTCGTTGCTTGTTCGATCATGCAACCAAAAGATAATCAAACCTGAACCGAGGAGAATACCTAAATATTCGGTTCACTCTTCTGATTTCGCATCCTCAAACGAACCATAATTCAGTTAATAATTCCGGCAGAATCCGGTGCTTTTCCGATTATGTAACCAAAACTCAACCGAAGAAAGTACTTGAATGTTTGGTTCAGTCTCTCGATTTTGCATCCTAAAACGATCCACAGTTCAGTCAATAATAATTCCGGCGGATTCCGGTGCTTTTCCGATTATGTAACCAACAGATAACCAAAACTCAACCGAGGAAAGTACTTGAATATTTGGTTCAGTCTTCTGATTTTGCATCCTAAAACGAACCACAATTCAGTCGATAATAATTCCAGTAGATTTCGTTGCTTTTCCGATCATGTAACCGAAAGATAACCAGAACTCAACCGAGGAAAGTACTCGAATGTTTGGTTCAGTCTTCTGATTTTGCATCCTAAAACGAACCACAATTTGGTCAATAATAATTCCAGTAGATTCCCTTGCTCTTTTGATCATGTGACCAAAAGATAAGCAAAACTAAACCGAGGAGAATACCTGAATATTCAGTTCAGTCTTCTGATTTTGCATCCTGAAAAGAACCACAATTCAGTCAATAATAATTTCGGCGGATTCCGGTGCTTTTTCGATTATCGAAACAAAACTCAACCGAAGAAAGTACTTGAATGTTTGGTTCAGTCTTCTGATTCTGCATCCTACAACGAACCACAATTCAGTCAATCATAATTCCGGCAGATTCCGGTGCTTGTTCGATTATGTAACCAAAAGATAACCAGAACTCAACCGAGGAAAGTACTCGAATATTTGGTTCAGTCTTCTGATTTTGCATCCTAAAACGAACCACATTTCGGTCAATAATAATTCCAGTAGATTTCGTTGCTTTCTCGATCATGTGACCAAAAAATAACCAAAACTCAACCGAAGGAAGTACTCGAATAATTGGTTCAGTCTTCTGTCTTTGCATCCTAAAACGAAACCACAATTCAGTCAATAATACTTCCGGCAGATTCCGGTGCTTGTTCGATTAGGTAACCAAAAGATAACCAAAACTCAACCGAGGACAGTACTTGAATATTTGGTTCAGTCTTCCGATTTTGCCTCCTAAAACGAACCACAATCCAGTCAATAATAATCCCAGTAGAATTCGTTGCTTTTCCGATCATGTAACCAAAAGGTAATCGAAACTGAACCGAGGAGAATACCTAAATATTCAGTTAAGTCTTCTGATTTCGCATCCTGAAACGAACCACAATTCAGTCAATAATAATTTCGGCGGATTCCGGTGCTTTTCCAATTATGTAACCTAAAGATAACCAAAACTCAACCGAGGAAAGTACTTGAATATTTGGTTCAGTCTTCTGATTTTGCATCCTAATACGAACCACAATTCAGTCAATGATAATTCCGGCAGAATCCGGTGCTTTTCCGATTATGTAACCAAAACTCAATCGAAGAAAGTACTTGAATGTTTGGTTCAGTCTTCTGATTTTGCATCCTAAAACGGGCCACAATTTAGTCAATGATAATTCCGGCAGATTCCGGTGCTTGTTCGATTATGTAACCAAAAGATAACCAAAACTCAACCGACGAAAGTACTGGAATGTTTGGTTCAGTCTTCTGATTTTGCATCCTAAAACGAACCACAATTTAGTCAATGATAATTCCGGCAGATTCCGGTGCTTGTTCGATTATGTAACCAACAGATAACCAAAACTCAACCGACGAAAGTACTGGAATATTTGGTGCAGTCCTCTGATTTTGCATCCTGAAACGAACCACAATTCAGTGAATAATAATTTCGGCGTATTCCGGTGTTTTTCCGATTATCGAACCAAAACTCAACCGAGGAAAGTACCGGAATGTTTGGTTCAGTCCTCTGATTTTGCATCCTGAAACGAACCACAATTCAGTCAATAATGATTCCGGCAGATTCCGTGGCTTTTTCGATTATGTAACCAAAAGATAACCAAAACTCTACCGATGGAAATACTTGAATATTTGGTTCAGTCTTCAGATTTTGCATCCTCAAACGAACCACAATTCAGTCAATAATAATTCCGGCAGAATCCGGTGCTTTCCCGATTGTGTAACCAAAACTCAACCGAAGGAAGTACTTGAATATTCAGTTCAGTCTTCTGATTTTGCATCCCAAAACGGACCACAATGCAGTCAATAATCATTTCGGCGGATTTCGGTGCTCTTTCGATTATCGAACCAAAACTCAACCGCAGAAAGTACTTGAATGTTTGGTTCAGTCTCCCGATTTTGCAGCCTACAACGAACCACAATTCAGTCAATATTAATTCCGGCAGATTCCGGTGCTTGTTCGATTATGTAACCAAAAGATAACCAAAACTCAACCGAGGAAAGTACTTGAATATTTGGTTCAGTCTTCTGATTTTGCATGCTGAAACGAACCACAATTCAGTCAATAATAATTCCAGTAGATTTCGTTACTTTTTCGATCATGTGACCAAAAAATAACAAAAACTCAACCGAGGAAAGTACCGAAACGTTTGGTTCAGTGTTCTGATTTTGCATCCTAAAACGAACCACAATTCAGTCAATAATGATTCCGGCAGATTCCGGTGCTTTTTCGATTATGTAACCAAAAGATGACCAAAACTCAACCGGAGAAAGTACTTGGATATGTGGTTCAGTCTCCTGCTTTTGCATCACAAAACGAACCACAATTCAGTCAATGATAATTCCGGCAGAATCCGGTGCTTTCCCGGGTATGTGAACAAAACTCCACCGAAGAACGTATTTGAATATTTGTTTCAATCTTCCGATTTCGCACTCTAAAACGGACCGCAATTCGGTCAATAATAATTCCAGTAGAATTCGTTGCTTGTTCGATCATGCAACCAAAAGATAATCAAACCTGAACCGAGGAGAATACCTAAATATTCGGTTCACTCTTCTGATTTCGCATCCTCAAACGAACCACAATTCAGTGAATAATAATTTCGGCGTATTCCGGTGTTTTTCCGATTATCGAACCAAAACTCAACCGAGGAAAGTACCGGAATGTTTGGTTCAGTCCTCTGATTTTGCATCCTGAAACGAACCACAATTCAGTCAATAATGATTCCGGCAGATTCCGTGGCTTTTTCGATTATGTAACCAAAAGATAACCAAAACTCTACCGATGAAAATACTTGAATATTTGGTTCAGTCTTCAGATTTCGCATCCTCAAACGAACCACAATTCAGTCAATAATAATTCCGGCAGAATCCGGTGCTTTCCCGATTGTGTAACCAAAACTCAACCGAAGGAAGTACTTGAATATTTAGTTCAGTCTTCTGATTTTGCATCCCAAAACGGACCACAATGCAGTCAATAATCATTTCGGCGGATTTCGGTGCTCTTTCGATTATCGAACCAAAACTCAACCGCAGAAAGTACTTGAATGTTTGGTTCAGTCTCCCGATTTTGCAGCCTACAACGAACCACAATTCAGTCAATATTAATTCCGGCAGATTCCGGTGCTTGTTCGATTATGTAACCAAAAAATAACCAAAACTCAACCGAGGAAAGTACTTGAATATTTGGTTCAGTCTTCTGATTTTGCATGCTGAAACGAACCACAATTCAGTCAATAATAATTCCAGTAGATTTCGTTACTTTTTCGATCATGTGACCAAAAAATAACCAAAACTCAACCGAGGAAACTACCGAAATGTTTGGTTCAGTGTTCTGATTTTGCATCCTAAAACGAACCACAATTCAGTCAATAATGATTCCGGCAGATTCCGGTGCTTTTTCGATTATGTAACCAAAAGATGACCAAAACTCAACCGAAGAAAGTACTTGAATGTTTGTTTCAGTCTTTTGATTTCGCATCCTAAAACGATCCACGGTTCAGTCAATAATAATTCCGGCGTGTTCCGGTGCTTTTCCGATTACGTACCCAAAAGATAACCAAAACTCAACCGTGGAAAGTACTTGAATATGTGGTTCAGTCTCCTGCTTTTGCATCACAAAACGAACCACAATTCAGTCAATGATAATTCCGGCAGAATCCGGTGCTTTCCCGGGTATGTGAACAAAACTCCACCGAAGAACGTATTTGGATATTTGTTTCAATCTTCCGATTTCGCACTCTGAAACGGACCGCAATTCGGTCAATAATAATTCCAGTAGAATTCGTTGCTTGTTCGATCATGCAACCAAAAGATAATCAAACCTGAACCGAGGAGAATACCTAAATATTCGGTTCACTCTTCTGATTTCGCATCCTCAAACGAACCATAATTCAGTTAATAATTCCGGCAGAATCCGGTGCTTTTCCGATTATGTAACCAAAACTCAACCGAAGAAAGTACTTGAATGTTTGGTTCAGTCTCTCGATTTTGCATCCTAAAACGATCCACAGTTCAGTCAATAATAATTCCGGCGGATTCCGGTGCTTTTCCGATTATGTAACCAACAGATAACCAAAACTCAACCGAGGACAGTACTTGAATATTTGGTTCAGTCTTCCGATTTTGCCTCCTAAAACAAACCACAATCCAGTCAATAATAATCCCAGTAGAATTCGTTGCTTTTCCGATCATGTAACCAAAAGGTAATCGAAACTGAACCGAGGAGAATACCTAAATATTCAGTTAAGTCTTCTGATTTCGCATCCTGAAACGAACCACAATTCAGTCAATAATAATTTCGGCGGATTCCGGTGCTTTCCCAATTATGTAACCTAAAGATAACCAAAACTCAACCGAGGAAAGTACTTGAATATTTGGTTCAGTCTTCTGATTTTGCATCCTAATACGAACCACAATTCAGTCAATGATAATTCCGGCAGAATCCGGTGCTTTTCCGATTATGTAACCAAAACTCAATCGAAGAAAGTACTTGAATGTTTGGTTCAGTCTTCTGATTTTGCATCCTAAAACGGGCCACAATTTAGTCAATGATAATTCCGGCAGATTCCGGTGCTTGTTCGATTATGTAACCAAAAGATAACCAAAACTCAACCGACGAAAGTACTGGAATGTTTGGTTCAGTCTTCTGATTTTGCATCCTAAAACGAACCACAATTTAGTCAATGATAATTCCGGCAGATTCCGGTGCTTGTTCGATTATGTAACCAAAAGATAACCAAAACTCAACCGACGAAAGTACTGGAATATTTGATGCAGTCCTCTGATTTTGCATCCTGAAACGAACCACAATTCAGTCAATAATAATTTCGGCGTATTCCGGTGTTTTTCCGATTATCGAACCAAACCTCAACCGAAGGAAGTACTT
>JAFFJZ010000396.1:0-10226 GCA_018340375.1 Gonatopus flavifemur
AAAAACTTTTGGAAAAGTTTTCCAATCGCCTCTACAGTACGCCTAAATGATCGTTTGTTGAGCTTGGATGAACACATTTGCTCTGATAATCTGAGAGTACTTTGTTCCAAAGTTATTCATTTTCTGGTATATTCCCGGGAAAAAACGTTTGATCAGATCTGAACTGCTTTTCCTGAGTTAGGTATGTTTTAGCAATGGTTTTCACTGGAATACTCTGATCTATCATTTGCCCGTATCCGATTGGATCTGGTCGGATCCAAAAACTAGGATCCGGTTGGATCCAACCAGATCCAATCATTTTTTCTCGGCCACGCTGGCCCTATAGAAATTGAGCGGTGAGCGGATAATGGACAGGGTTGGAGAATTTTCTCAAACCAGTCATAAGACAGATTACTTGATGACGATGCTGGTCCTGTATAATTTGATTCTCATAATTCAAAGATAGATAGATAGATAGATATGTTTTATATGTTCTGGGATGAACATCCTGTGGAACAAGTGAGAAAGAAATATAGTAATAACAAACATATTATAGAAACAAATACTTATATATATATACAGCATTGAACCCACAGCCCGAAAAAGCAAAAAAGAGAGGCTTAGAATAGAATGAACTTGAAAGTAGATGGAATGAGAATGAGGTGAGGATGAGATTACAAAGGTGTGAGAAATGAAAATACAGATATAAGATAGAGAGATGCAATGGTTGCATAAATGCATAAATTGAAGATGAAGGCAGGATGACGTAAGATGAACCACGATGAACCTGCTTGAAAGGAGTATATGTCTATGGTGAGAGAGGGTGGAAATTGGGCGAGAAGTCATAATACCTCTTTTGAACGTTAGGGGAAGAGCTACACTTGATGTTATCTGGGATCGTGTTCCCGGGTTTTACCTGTTATCAAGGTGCGGTAATAACTGGTAGTACGATGCAGTGGTATTTTTAAGGAGCTATTCGATCTAGTGCAACGAATTGCATCAGAGTACCAAAGTGAAAACGATCGTAAAGAAAAGGGAGGATCGCGAAAGCAAATAGATGATCTGGTACGACCCCAGGAAAAATTTCCCGTCGCTCAGAGAAGTTTGAGCCAGCCGAGGCGCGTAGAAGAAAGGAGAGATGTGGACATCTTTCCTGAGATTGAAAAATAAACCGCACGGGCATTCAGTTTACGCTGCAGACGTATACTGTCTCATTCGGAGATCAGTGAGAACTAAGCAACAATAATCAAAATAGAATTATATTTAGCGTTGAAATCAGTTTAGTTCTCATCTGGATAGAGTGCGTTGCCATTAAGTCACAATTGGTAGAGAGTGCGCACGAGACTTACCTCCTGCAGACAGAAGTTACTTGCTCATTCCAATTAGAGAAAGTGTCAGAATAATCCCAAGCGATTTAAGCGAAGAGACAAGATTTATAGAGGGTGCCCTGGAGTATGATGTCCGATAGAGGCGAAATATCGTTGACGTAACGTGGAGAACCAAGGATCATGCCGTTTGGTTTCAAGGGTTTCAGAATTAAGTGGTTAATTTGGAGCACCAGCTGGCATTCTCTGTATATCGTCATTCAATTTCGAGATACCGCATCATCTATGAGAAAGGTGAAGTATGCAAATAAATATAAAAGTCATCAGCGAAGAATTTAAGGTTTTACCAATGGTGAATAATGAATTTATGTCGGTGACATACAGTTACCGAATAAGAAAGGGCGGGCAGGCGAGAGCCTTGGGGAACACCTGAGGTAACTGGAGTCCATTTGGAGCGACCTTTAGAGCTTCTAACTGATTGCGTGCGACCAGATAGATAGGACCAAAACCACTTCAGCACGGGGGTAGATATATTGAAAGAAGCGAGTTTTTGTATGAGCAAAGAGTGGTTAATTTGTATCAAAGCTCTTGAGAAATCAAACCCCACCAAAAGAGTGATCATGCGCTTATCAATCGCTTCACGAACATCATCAGTCAATTTTGAAAGAGCAGTTTGAGTGGAGCGGTGTTTGATGAATCCACACTGATATTGGTCAAGTAGAGAATTCTTGGTCAAAAAATCACACAAGAAGTGATGGACGATCTTTTCAAGTATTTCAGATGACTCACAGAGAATAGAGATAGGGCGAAAATCACGTGGAGTTCGTGGAGATCTTGTTTTAGGTATAGGTGTAATGAAGGAGCGCTTCAACGCCATAGCAAGAGATAGCATGAGAGAGGAATTGAATAAGGAGTCAGTAGGAATGGAAAAATGGACAGAGCTGATCAGGTTAAGGAATCGACCAGGAAGCCCATCTGGAGGAAATAGTATTTGAGTTGGAAAAATGATAGAAATGCAGCTTGAGATCATGAAAAGTCAAGTGAGGGAAAAGAAAAAGGTTATCACTGTGGCCGAGACTTTTGGTCAAGAATGGGCGGTGGAGGACGAGGCCGGATGAGAAGCCAGCAGAGAAGTGCTAAACTAAAGCTCGTTCACAACAAGAATTTATCCGTGGGCGGATGATTACTATTAGATTTGATTATTCTCAGGGTACGAAGTTCTATTCCAAAGTGTGCGTGAGTCAGGAGTGCCCATCAATCTGTCGTTATAATATTGACACTTCGCATTTCCCTGAGAGAAGTTAACAGTCGTTGTTCCTTAAAGTCGTGTGAAGAAGTGCAGATGACATTCAAGTTTCTTGTGCGGAGATATGTCCTCCTCGCAGTGTTACAGTTCACGGATGAGATTACGAATCTGCTTTCAGGTTATCTGAAGAGAAGAGGACAAACTGGGGTGAACCTTCTGATCGGTACTTCACTGTTATAGATCAGTGAGATAATCATGGAAAACCCCAACACATCATCAATATTTGTACCCGAGTTCCCGATGTTCCAGTAAAATCGATGGTATATCAATATCTTGCCCACATTGATACGCTGAAAGTAATCACGCACAGAGACGATCTGCTGTTGACTCATGGGTAGATTGAAAAGTATTCAAGTCTGGAGATCATGTCATGCCGAGATAGGAAGAGGCATTTCTTTTGTTCATAGTCAATCACTTTGGAGAAGATCGTCCACTACACATAGTCAAGGCAAGGTAGAAGAGATGGACGTGTGATGAGTTGGGCCGTAGGGGACAATGGCCAGATTCGAACTGGAGAGTATGTTACGGAGATAAGTACTATCAGGAGATGAACGGCACAAGTCGGTGTTCCAGTCACCCCATAATGATTTTGTCGTGATAGTCAGTACTCGGTGTAGAGATCACCGTTTCCAAATTAGCAAATCCTATTTTCGGAGGTCTGTAAACTACACCAATGGGTACTTTGCGCATACTTGCTACGTGCTGGAAACCTGGACGAATAGATATTCGGGTTGTGGACAAGTGGCATCGTACTCAGATTTGTGTATAATTTTGTGTTGGAGATTCTGTTTAATATGAAGACGGACCCCCCCGCCAATACGACCCACCCTATCGCAACGAATGACCACATATCCATCCAATGAGCAGAATGAGTCATCCATGTCACTCCTGAACCAGGTCTCAGATACCGCAATAACATCGTACTTATTCGGATTCTTAGTGCAGAAAAAATCAGAGAATTCATCAAAATGAGCCATAAGTGATTGTGCATTAACATGACACATTTTTAACGAACGGACAACTTCATTAGAGTGAGAGTTTGAGGTCGAATCGAGTCACCTAGAGTTGATCGAAGTCTCTGTTTCTTTCGATGGAGGACCTTTGGAAAGTACAAGCGCGTTGTTGTGGTTATACGTTTTATGTGGTTTCACACAACGAGGATGGGAATATTTTATGCACGGTGTGCACCTAATGACATCCGTTTCTGATTTTCTGCAGATTGAGCAAATGTGATCCATTGTAAGAATGGAAGAGAGAGGAATCTGGTACTGATATGTGTGAAAATACAAATAAGAAACGAATGACATAGAATAGAAGTCGTTGTAAGAACGGTTGAAATGATTATATGCTACGTTGGGTGAGAGAGGATACCATCGAGTAGTTCGAGAGACAGAGATAAGAGCAATAAGGTTGGAAGAATACGACAACAGTGTGCACGTATCTATACCACCTCAGTATCATAGTCTACAGGGTGCACCAGAGTCGGTACACCCTCATAACTTTTGAACGGGGGCAGATAAATCCATGAAATTTCCTTTCAATTGTTTGAGGGAATAAAAATAGTTCTATCGAACTGTGGGGATGAAATCCCGAACCTCAGGAGAGGGGGCCATGGGGGCGAACGAGGGCAAATTCTTGAATGGCATGGGGCTTGTGACCCATCGATGGATAGCGTTGTTCAGCCTGATTCAGCGGTTTCTTTCCCTCAGTCGACCTATTCTTCGCTGAGTTATAGGGGTCTGAGTTCGTCCGCGCACACCCCGATACCTCCTGAACGTGTCGAGATCATCAGAACGATTTTATTCTCAATCGGATGGAAAATAAAAGATACCATACGAATGGGGCGAGACGCCTTCCCCATGAGGTCATTGGGGCCAGAAGGTGATATTTGAAATTGGATGAGAAAGGTAAGTGATATCTCGGTGGATCGCTCCCAATGAGCCAAACTGGTCGTTCTCGATTCTCGACAATCCATCAGTTTTTCGCTGATATGTGCCCGTTAGAAGAACGTGCGCGCATCGTCGAAACTCCAGATACTATCCGATAGCTCTTGAACACTCTATGAGATGAACTGTAAGTTTTTTCGATGGATTGGAGATTAAAACCTACGATGCTGAGGGTGAAGCCCCAGCTCTCATGGGTCATGTGAAGTCGTCGGGCCAAATGTCGAATTGCATAGCAGGAGTTGCGGTACATCACTGGTTAGCACTTGAATTCGCTCTTGCTCAAGGAACATTCAAACTCAATTGTGGATCTGACGAACCAGCAATATTAGACGTCATGTGAAAATGGGGCGACGAAATCGTAAAATTGGGCAATTCCACCAGAATGAATGATTGACAATGGCGGAAATCTGGTGGACAGAACGGAATAAGGAAGTCGTGATTCTGTTGGAAATAATGGTCAATAGTCAGTATATTGGGCAAGAAAAAATGGCATTATTCATCGACAGTGGTAATTCCGTTGACAAAATCGTCATTACTCGGGATCTTGTGTATGGAAGAATGAAATCATTGATCACAGGTGGTAATTCAGAGGGATAATCGACAACAATCGGAATCTTGTGGGACAAAAGAAAAATACTTCATTTGAAGTTGTAATTCCGTGGAAAAGATCCACATGACCGGAGTTCCATGGAAAAAACGAAAATAATGCCGAAGAGTTGAGCAACTGTTGAAAATCACCGACAACGGTCTGAATTTTGTGGAGAAGAGAATGGATAATTCATCGGAAGTCGCAATCCTATGGAAATGATCCATGATAACCAAGGTTTCATGAGAAAGAACGAAAATCATCCCAAAAAGTTGAACACCAAATGAAAACACTCGACATTGGTCCAAATCTTATTGAAAAAACAATGGACCGATTCATCAAGTGTGTATTTCCCTGGAAATAATCCACAATCATCTGAGTTGACAGAAGAAGAAACAACAAAAATCATCGCCAATAGTTCAGCATTAATTGAAAACACTCGACCGCAGTCGAAATCTCGTTAAAAAAACAATAGACCGATTCATCAAGTGTGTATTCCTAAAAATAATCCACAATCATCTGAGTTTACGGAAGAAAAAACAGCAAAATCCATCGCCAATATTCAGCATCAATTGAAAACACTCGACCGCAGTCGAACTTTTGTGAGAAAAACGATTCATCAAAATTCAATCTTGTGGAGATGATCACAATATTCGAACTCACATGGGGCAAAGCAAGAATGCCTCATTTTATAAGATGTTCGAATTGATCACCCCACATTCAAGGCAGAAAGCTCACTGATCCTCACACTCCAACCAACTCTTTGTAAGATGTCGGGGTGATCAATGCTACTCCACATTCACGTAACCCTCCCAAATTCTGCGCTCTGTTGAATTAACAGGGCGTAGAATTGAAGAATTACGTGAACGCATAATAGAAGAAGTAGCATTGATCATCCCCGACATCTTAATGGTTGGTGGAGTCGTGAGGATCGGTTAACTCCTGCCTTGAATGAGGGTGAAATAATTCGGACATCTTGTGAAATGAGGGTATTCTTTGTTTTGCCCCATGTGATCAGATATTGTGGATCATCTCCACAAGTAGAGTTCTGATGAATCGTTTTTTCTCCACTGAAGTTCGACTGCTGTCGAGTGTTTTCAATTGATGCTGAACTATTGGCGATGACCGTTGTTTTCTTCCGTGAACTGGTGATTGTGGATTATTTCCAGAGGAATACACACTTGATGAATCGGTCTATTGTCTTTTAACGAGATTTCAACTGCGGTCGAGTGTTTCAAGTGATGCTGAACTATTGGCGATGATTTGGGTGTTTCTTCTTCCGTAAACTCAGATGATTGTGGATTATTTCCAGGGAATACACACTTGATGCATCGGTCCATTGTTTTTTCAATAAGATTTCGACTAATGTCGAGTGTTTTCAATTGGTGTTCAACTTTGGGATGATTTTCATTTTTTCTCATGGAACCTTGGTTATCATAGATCATTCGCATAGGATTACGACTTCCGATGAATTATCCCATTTTCTTCTTCACAAAATCCAGACCGTTGTCGGTGATTTTCAATAGTTGCTCAACTCTTGGGCATCATTTTCGTTTTTTTTCCATGAAACTCCAGTTATTGTGGATCTTTTCCCGTGGAATTACAACTTCAATGGAGTATTTTTTTTTTGTCCCACAAGATTCCGATTGTTGTCGATTATCCTCTGAATTACCACCCGTGATCAATGATTCCATTCTTCCATCCACAAGATCCCGAGTAATGTGGCGACGATTTTGTCAACGGAATTACCACTGTCGTGAATAATGCCTTTTTTCTTGATATATTGACTATTGACCATTATTTCAACGAATCACGACTCTCATTCCGTTCTGTCCATGAATTTCCGCCGTGTGGGAATTACCCAATTTTGATGATTTTGTCGGCCCATTTCACATGACGTCCGATATCGCTGGTTCATCAGATCCACAATTGGTGAATGTTCCTTGAGCGAGCAAATTCAAATGCTAACCAATGATGTACCGCAGCCTACTATGCAATTCGACATTTGGCCCGACGACTTCACATGACCGAGCTGGTACTCTCACCTTAGCATCGTAGGTTTTCTCCAATCCATCGAAAAACTTATCAATTCATCTCATGAGTGTTCAACGGCACTATCGGATAGTATCCGGAGTTTCGACGATGTGCGCACGTTCTTCTAACGAGCACAAGTCGGCGAAAACTGACGGATTTGAAAATCGAGGACGACCAGTTTTGCTCATTGGGAGCGATCCACTGAGATATCACTTACCTTCCTCATCCAATTTCAAATATCACCTCTGGCCCCAATGACCCTCATGGGAAGGCGTCTCGCCCCATTTGTATGGTATCTTATTTTCCCATCCGATTGAGAATAAAATCGTTCTGATTGATCTCGACACGTTCAGGAGGTATCAAAAAGGTGCGCGGACAACTTCAGACCCCTATAACTCAGCGAAGAATGGGTCGACTGAGGAAAAAGAAACCGCTGAATTCAGGCTGAACAACGCTCTTCACTGATGGGTCGCAAGCCCTCCCATGCCATTCAAGAATTTGCCCCTCGTTCGCCCCCTTGGCCCCTTTTGATTCTCATCCCCACAGTTCGATAGAACTCATTCCTCCAAACAATTTAAAGAAAAATTCATGAATTTATCTGCCCCCGTCCAAAAGTCATGAGGCTGTACCTGGACTTTTGGTACACCCTGTATGTGTGACACACACAACGCAGTATATGCGAACGAACACTAGCACTGTGAAATAATCGCGCATTATAATTATGAATGTAATGAAAGTATTATTGAAGAATGCATCACCGAATGATCATCTATGTAGACCGCAAATGAGGATGGAGAAAGCATGTGTTAAAAACGTCATGGAAAAGTGCTGTGATACGAATTAGTATGCCAACAAACATGTTGTCGTCAACGCTCCCGTTGGAAGGCAAGATTTATGCTGTGGAGTGTAGATGTGCTACGATGGCCAATACCTCAACGTTATCATGATGACGTGTAGAGAAGACAGACCAATCAATGATAAGAGGCGAATGATGAGCGCAACGCACGGGAAGCACTTGTAATACACCAGCCTTGGTCTTCCCGCTTGACAGATACTCCAACAACACCAGATGGATGCAAATCACGAGACATCCAATCGGCTGCCAACGAAACAGCTACTCATCGTCAGTTGCTCCAAAAATGCCCGAACCGATCAGGGATGCACCGAAAGAAGGTCGACCCCGATAGGGTCACAAAATATGCAGTGAACAGTTGACAAAGTGGGGCGAAGCAAGAGCGTGCAGGCTTATACTCACACAGAGAGAGAGAGAGAGAGAGAGAGATGGATACATCATCCTCCCATTCTTTCATTCATTCATCCTCCATTACTCCAATCCCCCCTCTCAACGCTGCTCTCCTTCTTCTCTTCAGCAATTCCCTCATCCACCCCTCTGCTCTTCTGTCCTCTCCCAATATTCCTCTCCCCACCCCCGCCGCTTCTCGTACATCTCTCCAGGACATGTTTCCACTCCTCTACTTCCCCCCGACCATACTGTCCTCATCGCCTCCACACATCCTCTCCCTCACCATCCTTCCTTGACTCCCATTACTTTGAATTGAATACCTCGAATACACATATTCCTTGACATCCTTCACTACCCGCTCCTCCCACTCCAACACTATTCCTCCCCTCCCCCCTCCCCTCCTAAACCTCATCACCTTCGTTATCCCTACATTGACACCCAGTTCCTTTCTTCTAACATACCTTCTCATCGCCCCAATCACTTCCTGTGCCGCCTCCACCTGCGGCAACACAACTATGTCGTCTGCATAGGCCAGTGACCGAATTCTCTCCCCCGCCACCTCAACTCCACCCGCCCCTACACTCTTCACCAGCACCTCTCCCAGGTCTGCTGTCAGCAAATCGGACAGCATGGGGCTCAAGGGGCACCCCTGCTCAATTCCTCATGTCGTTCGAAAAGCCTCCATCACCCTCCCTTTCGCCTGCGACCCACACCTCGTTCCCCCATACAACCTCCCAATTCTCCGCATCGGACCCTCCCTCGCCCCTCTCCCTCTCATCCCCCCATGACACTCCCATATCTATCATATCAGGACCGGCCTTGAGATTCACAAAAATCGCCGCTGACCCGCCTCCCCTTATCGTACTGCCTTCCCTTCAATATGGTTCAGGGCATATATATTATCTATAGTACTCACCCTTCTCCCAAACTCCGTCTGATTCCCTGGTATCATCTCCTTCTCTTCCACCTCACTCCCCAACCTACTCGCCAATACCATAGAGTAAATTTTGGACGATGCTGTATTAATGCTACTCCCTGCATCGCTCTACTCTTCCACTCTCTCCTCTTCACTATCAGATCTATCCTACTCTCCTTCCACTTCTCCGGCATCTCCCCCCCTTCCCGATTTCTTCTCAGTACCTCTCATATGGCCCTGATCACCTCCTCACCCCCATATACCCATGCCTCGCCCGGTATCTCATCTCCCCCAAGTACTTCTCCTTTTTCGAGTCTCCCTACCGCTTCCCTTACCTCCTCCAACTTTATCTCACTTTCCTCATCCTCCTCGTCCAATCTCTCCACACTTACAAAACCTCATCCCCCTCCTGATAGTCTCATAACGTGTTCTTCCCGAAGTTCTAACCCTATTCCTCCCTCTACCCCCTCCTCCCTCCTCTCGGTCTTCCAATCATACCCATACTTATGCCTCGTTCTTCACTCTCCCAATCTCCTCGCATATGCTTATCCTCTCCTGCTCTCTCTCCCTCGCACGCTCCCTCTTCTATGCCTTCCTCTCTGCTATTACCTCTTTCACCGTCCCTTTCCTTCATTCCCTTATCTCTCTTGCCACCTCCTCTTCTCTTTCCTACACCCCCCCGTCCCACCATCCACTCTCCCTCCCCTGTCCACCCATCCTCACCTCCTCCTCCCTCATAGCTGCCTCCAACCTCTCTCCCAATCCCTTTTTGAACTCCTCTGCCTCTCATCCCGCCTCTCCTTATCCCACCATATTCCTCTCGTATTCTCTGACCCCTTCCTCTGACCGATCTCTTATCTCTCTCCATTTCCGCCTCCCTTCATGCCTCCC
>JAFFJZ010000397.1:0-10215 GCA_018340375.1 Gonatopus flavifemur
ATCCTTTGAGGTAAGCTTGCGGACTTGAAATCATCATTTGTGCCACCTGGGTAAAAAGTGCTCACCCAGATAGCACACGAAGAACTCTTTTCGAACTAATGAATTCATAAAGAGCTCTGGAGAAGTTCAATGTTTAGGACATTAACGAGTTCTCTGAAAATACTGGAATAATACTTTCGGGCCTCTCAAAGAACTCTTTAATGTCCCAAACATTGAACTTCTCCAGAGCTGTTTATGAATTCATTACTTCAGAAAGAGTTTTTCAAGAATTCTAATATTGTTCTGGAAAAAGAATTCTTCGCGTGTTATTTGGGGAAAATGATTACCCTTGAAGATATCAAAAATAAATTATAGTATCTGTTTCCCACTGTAATGAAAGATGATTGTCTTTGATTAATCACGGCGTTACCAATTATACGTAACTGACATTATAATCCTATGGGGATCCTATATGGAATCTGAAACATCCTATCGGTTTCTATGGGAAATTTTTAGCAGGGAGTTCATCTCATTTTAATTGTTTAATCGGCAAGTGATGAATAATTTATTTAAAATGATTCAATAAATTATCATATAAGTAACAGAACGACTAATTTTGTTACATATTTTATTTGTTACGAACTCCTTGTCTTGTTCATCATGCCGGATGAATCTTTTGCGACCGCGTGTGTCTTCTCTCGTCGTGGTCAAGTACGAATGGTCAAAATGAACGGGCCCCGGTCTCGCTGCTTAGAAGAAACCGACTGATGATCTAATCCGAATCACCGAACGCGACCCACGCAAGCGCAACAAGTTTACAAAACACCGGCCGCCTTGAAAAACATGAGTTTTGCAAAATATCAAATATAAAAACAATAATACAGAACCATGATTTTCCTTATTATACATAAGATACGCGAGATGGAATGATCAATCATACAAATACTGAATTAAAAATTGTAATCAATGGATATTTCGTTGCTTCATAGTGTGTTATTTTGCACCTTGAAATTTAAACTACGGTCCTTTAACAATCGTAAGGGAAGCTATTTGAAATATCGTGTTAATTTAATAATAATAATAATAATAATAATAATAATAATAATAATAATAATATTTCATCACTAAATCTAAGTACAAATCGTACCAAGTTACAAATCGTGTTGTATTAATTAACTCAATTCGCCTTTTAAGAGTCAATATGATAAACATAAAATATAGGACGATAAGAAATATTAAGTGATATACATAAAAAACGTTTACTCAAATAGAACCTATTTCTGTTTCAAATATAAGTCATATTGATTCAGGTGTCAACGGGCAGAACAGATAGCTTAGTAACGGGTCGAGTAATAACGCCCTTGGAAGTCTCAACATCCGCAGAGCGAATCAATCCATCCGTACTATGATGCACAGATTGGATTCTTCCGAGGATCCACTGTAGCGGAGCCGAACCTGGTTGATGCACCAATACTCCCCACCTACATGTAACTGTTCTCCTTACTATCTTTCCATTTGGTGCGAGCTTGGGGGTGTTTAAATATTCGGTGCTCCAACGCTTCCAGAAGTGTTGTTTTATCTGCTCTGTCCGCTGCCATCGAGACAGACGATTCATCTTAAGATCAGTAATTTTTGGATGTGGAAGAGCTTTGAGCGAATCTCCTGTCAAAAATGACCCGGAGTCAACGGCGCAGATCGTTGGGGTCCTCAGAAATGGCGGAGATGGGTCTTGAATTCAAAACCGACTCGATTTCGGTCAGGACAGTACTCATCTCGTCATGGTTTAGAGACGTATCGGCAATCACTCTCGCGAGATGGTATTTGGCCGATTTAATTCCGGCTTCCCATATACCCCCAAAAGGGGGAGCGTGCGGGGGTATGAAATTCCACTCCATACCAGAGTCTAGCATGAATTCCGATAAACCGGCCTTGCATTATTCCTGGTTCAACAGGTCTTGCAGATCCCTTAATTCATTTGCAGCTCCAACAAAATTGGTGCCGTTGTCCGAATATATCCGATGGGGTTCACCCCGGAGCGATAAATCGTTCCAACGTGCCAATGAAAGTTTCCATAGATAAGTCTGCCACCAGTTCGATATGAATCGCCTTAGTCGAAAAGCACACAAACAATGCGATATAAGATTTAATCAACTTCGCGTTCCGGCGTTTACTTTCCCGAATATAAATGGGGCCACCGAAGTCTACCCCAGTATGAGTAAATGGCCGAGACGGAGTAACTCTCGCAGCTGGTAAATCACTCATAAAAACTTCGGACATCCGTGGCTTTGCTCTGAAACAAGGAACGCACTGACCGATAACACGACGAACCGTACTTCTAATTGACAAGGGCCAATAATTCAATCTGATAGCATGTATCGTAGTCAGGATTCCACAATGCATGTTGGCTTCATGCTCCTTACGTATCAACAAAATTACGAATGGGTGAGACTTTGGGAGCAATATAGGATGTCGCGCATTGTAATCCAAAAATTTGGCACGTCCCAGTCTACCACCGACTCGCAGGATATCATTTTCGTCCAAGAATGGGCTCAATGATAATATAGTGCTATCTTTATCCACTCGACCGGTGGATTTGAGATGTGGAATCTCCTTCGCAAAGTGATGGCCTTGGATCTGCTTGCAAATTGTCAGATTAGCTTGGTCGAGCTCTTGTATCGTTAAAGTCCCTGAACTCTTTTCGGAATCCCTTTTGCAATTTCTAATAAACCTCAAACAAAAGGCGAGTATTCTAATTACTTTTCTCAAGGAAGAGAATCTAGACAATAATTGATCCACGACTTCCGGATGGGTTAGAACTACCATGGTACAAATAACCTTCGCTCGTTCCGGGATCTCGCTGATCTGTGGAATTTTAGATTGTGGCCACTGATTCTCATTCGACGTAAGCCAGCTTGGCCCATTCCACCATAAAGTCGCCTCAATCAGTCGTTCAGGGTCAATCCCGCGTGACACGAGGTCAGCTGGGTTATCTCGAGATCTGACGTGTCTCCAATCTTTTGAATCCGTTAATTGCTGGATCTCCGAAACGCGATTCGAAAAAAAAACCGACCAAGTACGAGACTAAGATCCAATCCATGCCAAGGCGATAGCGGAATCAGACCATAAAACTGTTCGAACACCCTGCAGTTTAAGCGACGTTTGAATTTTTTGTACCAGATTACTAAGCAAAACAGCCGCGCATAGCTCGAGTCTCGGTAAAGAAATCGTTTTGAGGAGCTACACGTGACTTAGAAGCAAGCAAGATGACCGAGCTTTCATTGTTACGATTTGTACTTCGCAAGTAGCAAACGGCTCCATAAGCAGACTGGCTAGCATCTGCGAATCCATGCAGCTGAATGTCAGTTATTCCATCTCGAGTAAAAAGGTGTCTCGGTATTGAGAGCTCATTCAGCTTTGTTAATTGATCTCTGAAGGAGATCCAACGAGTATAAATCAATACTGGAACTGAAGAGTCCCAATCTATTAATAACTGCCATAGTTGTTGTATAAGGAGCTTAGCGACCATAACTGCAGGTCCAAGGAAACCCAAAGGGTCAAATACAGAAGGAATTTCAGATAACATGCTGCATTTTGTAACGGGCGCACAGAAATCACGCGAATTGGGCACGCTGAATCGCAACTCGTCACGGTGAGGATCCCAGATTAAGCCCAGAATACGAGGAATCTCGTCTTTAGTTAATTTAGCATCGGTTTGTCTATCTTTCTGATCGTTTGGTTTGTGGAGGAGACTCGGATGATTTGCATGCCATTTGTCTAACTGAAACCTACCCTTTTGCAAAATAGATACGATCTCGTCTCTCTTTAACAAAGCCTCCTCTAACGTGTCGGCCCCGGATAGTAAGTCGTCCATATAAAAATCGTTAATAATGGTTTCGGCGCTAAGAGGAAACGCGGCTTGTTTGGTTTCAGCCAAGTGGGAAAGGCATCTAGTTGCTAAATATGATGCAGTTGCGGTACCGTACGTGAGAGTCTGTAATTCGTGAGTAACTATTGGTTCGTCTCGGTTAAATCGCCAAAAAATCCTATGCAATTGGGTTTAAGAGGGGTGTAGACCTATCTGTCGGTACATCTCAATTATGTCCGCGGTGCAAGCATATCTATGTTTCCGAAACCTTGTCACCAGAGAAAATAAATCGTCTTGAATCACGGGACCAATCAACAGAATATCGTTTGATGATATTTTCGAGCTAGTCTTGCAGGACGCATCAAAGACCACTCTGATCTTAGAGCTGGGATCCCTGGGTTTTGTTACACAATGGGTGGTGTAGTACGAGGGTGGATTGACGAGTTTCCGGCCTGACCAAGAAAAACAACGTTTTTAAGAATTTTTTTTTTTTTATTTCTCAACATAATCTCCTCCAAGGCTGATACATTTCTCATAGCGGTGTTCTAGTCTAGTAATGCCATCTCTACAGACTGATTCGTCAAGCTCCTCAAAATACCCATTTACAGCTTTGATTACTTCTTCATTGTCCGCAAATCTCTTACCGCCAAGCCATTTTTTGAGGTTAGGAAACAGATAATAGTCACTCGGGGCTAGGTCTGGAGAGTAGGGAGGGTGCGGCATTAATTCAAACTTCAGATCGTTGATTTTAGCCATCGCAACGATTGACGTGTGCGCTGGTGCGTTATCGTGATGAAACAAGATTTTTTTCTTCGCCAGATGAGGTCGTTTAATTTTCACTTCGTGGCTCAAACGTTGCAATAAGTCTGCGTAGTATTGACCAGTGATAGTTTCACCCTTTTCAAGGTAATCAATGTATATAATACCTCTTGCATCCCAAAAAACAGTAGCCATAACCTTGTTCGCCGAAAAAATTGTTTTTGCCTTCTTTGGAGTTGGTTCCCCTGGTCCAATCCACTGTTTAGACTGTTCTTTGGTTTCAGGAGTGTAGTGGTGGACCCGAATTTCGTCAACGGTTACGAATCGACGCAAAAATTCGCTTGGATTACGCTTATACAACGCCAAATTGGCGGTAGAAATGTTCTTTCGAATCAATTTTTGGTCGACTGTTAGCAAACGCGGCACCCATCTTGCACAGAGCTTTTCCATATACAAATGTTGGTGCAAAATATTTTGTACACGTTCATATGACATCTTACAGGTCTCAGCTATCTCACGAACTTTTAATCTGCGATCTTTCAGCACTATTTGATGGATTTTTCGATCATATCTGGAGTTGTGACCTCAATGGGGCGTCCTGAGCGAGGCTCATCAGAGGTGCTCACGACCTTTTTAAACTCGGAAACCCACTGCTTAACGGTTGAATATGATGGGGAGGATGTCCCCAGTGTTGAGGCCATCTCTTCTTCAATTTCCTTCGGCGTTAACCCCTTCAAATAAAAGTATTTGATGACAGCACGATTTGCCAGCTTTTCCATTTTTACGAAAAACACAGAGGCGTCTTGGTCAGCGTGCTCTCAAAACTAAACTCACATGGCGATCGGACTGAAACTATAGCTACAAGCTATCTAAGGATGGTACTATAGAACGCCACCTCAAGGTAGGCCTAGTGGCGCCATCTCTTGGTCAGGCCGGAAACTTATCAATCCACCCTCGTATGTCGGCGGAACCTGATTTGAGCAATGATCGATTGCTTTCATGTGGCCTAACTGTATATATTCGTCCATGAATTTACAATATTTTTCCCTCGTTTCGGAATCCTTGTACAAACGTTTTTCCAATCCAATATATCGCCTCATAGCTATCTCTTTCGAATCACCCAATTCGTCTAAACCTCCTGGCTTCATTGGTAATTGGATGATGTACCTGCCTTCAAAATCACGCTCTACGGAATCTAAAAAATGCCGTTCACATTCTCGTTCGATTGGTGATAACGCTGGACGATTGTTTACAACCTCTTCTATTCGCCAAAGTTTTGACACGGATTCCTCTAACCTAGCAGTGTCAAGCGACAAGAAAAAACTTTGAGTATCCTTTTTTGAAGTAGGAAGGTTTATGGATCCAGCCAAGATCCAACCAAAGTGGGTTTTTTGGATGGTGGGTTGTTCGAGGGACGGCTTGATCTGACCGATGCACAAAATCTGCGTCTATTGGTGCGGGAACATTAAACCTTGGATCAGCCAGTTTCAAGTTTCGCGGGATGTCAAATTTATCCTTTTTTATGAACAAAGCTGGAATAGATTTTGTTATTTGTTCTGTTACTATACAGTCAATAGTTACTTGGAAATTGTTATAAAGTGATTGAATCCTAACCGTGGCTATGTCATGAGATACTATTGTTTGTTGATTAATACCGACAATCGAAACGTTACTAGGTCTCGTAGGCAACTGAAGTTTTGGAAGGCAATCGTATGTTATGAAATTAGACTGCGACCCGTTGTCTAAAAGTACTCTCATCTTCCTTTTAGAGCCGGATTTATGGAAAACATTTACTATCGCTGTTGAAAGCATTGCATAATTTTGATCTGATTCACTAAAATTGCATGTGACTAATGACGTTCCTGTAGCTTTACTACCAGATGCTTGAGAGAGGCTTGGATTATCTTGTTCATTCTTAGCAGCGTTTCGATGAAGCAGAGTATTTTGTTTGGACTTACATATCCTACATGAGCCCGATAAACATTGTTTTGCTTGGTGAGTTTTTGATTTAAGGCAATTCGTACATAATTTCAAATCTTTGATTTTCGATATCCTTTGATCAATCGATAATTTGGAAAACGTGTCGCAATAATATATGGGGTGAGCACCAAATCTTGCATTTACCGTCAATCGTCGCGACACAATTAATATGAGACTTTTTGATAGGCCTTGAATCTTTAACACCTTCAGAAGCTGAAGCTTGTTTGTTTGACACAGACTCTAAAGTTTGACACCTGAGCGAAAGAACGTCAATCAGTTTATCGAGCTTGGGTAACTCATCACCAGTTAATTGTTCTTCCCAATGACGGAAAGTGGTTGAGTCTAACTTGTTTACTAAAACCTGAATTAATAAGGAATCCCAAGTCTCAACTGGTATCTTCAAGGTCTTCAAAGAATTAATATGTTTTGAGGTAGAATTAATTAAGCTTCGTAATTCCTGGCAATTTTCCCTTTTTATACTAGGAATATCCAATATAGACTGGATGTGAGATTGAACAATAATTCTGGTCTTGTTGTAACGCGCTTCCAGTATATCTAATGCAGAGATGAAATTTGCTCCTGATAAATCCAAGGCCTCAATACACTCTGCTGCATCGCCGGACAAAGAAGATTTCAAATACTGGAATCTTTCAATATTAGTTAATCTATCGTTGTTCATTATAGTTACCTGAAACATTTGATAAAAAGGCGTCCAGTCCTGATAACGACCGGTAAAGGTTGGCAGATTCAGCTTGGGCAATCTCACATGTGCATTATCAACAACGGGATTTTGATTCACGACATTTTCTTGTTGCACCGGAGGGGAGGGGGTTTTGTGTACTCTGACTATGTCGCGTATCTTTGCACGCAATGTATAAAATGCGTCTTTGAAACCCGCACGATCCGCATCCGCAGGGTCAAGGGCCTCAATTTTTTCTTGAATTTCATCGTAAGACGTCCAATACGTCTCTAAACGATCACTTCTTTCACGAATGTTATTAATAATCTCGACACTAGCAGGAGGATTACCATCTGCATAATTTGAAATTCGCGTACATGCCGCTTTAATTGCTCTCCGCTTATTTCGCAAAGTTTCCACATCCATTTTGATGAATATAACAAGGATTCATCAAGCTATGTTAGCAAGAACGACAATCATAGACTGAATATGACAGTTAAGGTTGACGAAAAATCATTCGAAGAATAAAAATTGTATTAAACGCAGAACTACGTGAGAAAACGCAAAAATAATAATGTAATAATTTCACAGGAATGAGTGATTCGAAGAAACTATTATCACATCAAAAGAAACGGATACATAAATGTGAAAAATGTTTCAAACAGAATGGATAAATACATAAATACTTGTACGTTTGATGTCTACGATGAGAATCATTGGTCGATACTATGCGTCGTTGCGATAGAGAACGATGATGAACCAAGATGGCGACCAACAACGAGTATAACGCTTGTTTACGCTTCGTGTCGGTGTTGAACGTTCGGCTGGCGTTGAAAATGGCGTCGTACCCTTCTTGCTGCAGCTCGAATCTCGTTTGGGTTGTTTATAACCAGTTGATACAGGCGTATCCAATTCAAATGATGCCTTGTTGACAATTAGGCATCAACTCCTAACGATTGAAAAATCACACACATCGAAGCATGAGGTGCTTCTTTGTCGATGTGTCACACTGTTATTACGCCGCTAAGAACGTAGTTGCTATGCTGATGCACATATTGCAACTTGATATATGCACGATGAAGGGTTCAAGTCACGAGCACATTCCACTTCGCGCGATGCGTAATAACTTTTTCTCGGCGAACAATTCGTGATGGACTGTAAATTTCGATATTTTCGTTACGTCTTCATAGCACGATAAACCAAAATGCCAGTTCAGAACACCGTAAATCGAGCCGGCATTCGTATCCGGCTCGAAGGACCACTTTGATGAATAATTTATTGAAAATGATTCAATAAATTATCATATAATAACAGCACGACTAATTTTGTTACATATTTTATTTGTTACAAACTCCTTGTCTCATTCATCATGCCGGGTGAATCTTTTGCGACCGCGTGTGTCTTCTCCCGGAGTGGTCAAGTACGAATGGTCAAAATGAACTGGCCCATAGCGTCTCGCTGCTTAGAAGAAACCGACTGATCCCGATCTAATCCGCATCACCGAACGCGACTCACGCAAGCGCAACAAGTTTACAAAACAGCAAGTTTAATTTGAATATAAAATAAACAGAGTATCACTAAAAAGATTTCTTTTGAAAATTCAGAAGTAGTCATTGTAAGTTTTCACAGCCATGTTTTTTCTGAATTGTCGGACAAATTTTCTTGAATTTTGTAAAACTATGCTGAATTTTTAGAACAAATTTTCATAATCAAAATGTAGTTAAATTTATCTGAAAATTTAGAAAAAAGTGATTGTAACAGGTAATAGTAGGGGAGAGTGGGGAGACTTGCACCATGGGGTGATATGCACCACAGCAGATATCTCTTAATTTTCCAAAATTTCTGGACTGTTCTTGCACGTGGCGTTTGCTGAATGGATGGCCTAACTCCACACGAGTTCACAGGAATGTGGAATGAATCTCTGTTTTTTTATTGATATCAAAAGGTTTGGCACTCTCAAAATCGTTTGATTTGAGTCTCCTTAGTTTTTCAGAAAAAGTTTCCCATGATCTGTAAGTGATCCCAAACACCACGAAACCAATTTAATCGAAAGTACAATCGTTGCACAATACTTTCATGATCCACTTTTTGACTGAAAATATCTGGAATTTTTTTGCGAGCATCAGTAGTCTGTTGATGCCATGAGGGGTGCAATGCACCACAAATTGCGGGGATACTTGCACCACTTCCAATGTTCCATTTTTTTTATAGAAACAGGTATTCAGAATGATCCGTACACTCGGATGTTCGAATCTGAATGTTCTTCCGAAGAACAGAAGAGAGAAAGGGGAAAGGAAGGGGAGAGAGAAAAATTCTTTTGTTTGATGAAATACTCTGTGAAACTGTTTGCTATTTCCATGAATGATCTCACTTCATATAAGTCAGGGGGGATAAACTCAATGAGAGAATTTTCATAATGAACTTCAGCGCCGCCAAGGGGAAGGCTACTGGAACTAACCTCACATGGATACATTTACACAAATGCTCAACAAATCATAAAAGTTTGTGACACAGTATTAGTGCCTTCATGTGAGATTAGTTCAAGTACCCTTCCTCTTGGCGGCGCTGAAATCAGTCTCAAGAACGTTCAATTGAGTTTATGCCTCCTAATATGAGTTGGTAGGAGTGACAAATTTCACTTGTTTCCTCCGTTCATAGCAAACACTCTTGTGCAATTAGTTTTCAATAAAAGGTTGTTGCTAGTATCAAACTCTAAACTGCATAAAGTCCATCTTGATCGTAAGTTCAGCTATTCACTTGTATATCTGATTATTCATTTCAAATAAATACTGATGCATAGATTTGAAAATAGTGGTTATTATTCCAATTAGCCCTGCTAAATTATCCCCATAAAGAACGATACAAAACGATAAATGTTTTCTATAGTTTTCAATGAGGTTTCTGAATACGGAATTTACGGAAGTTTTAAATTTTCGTTTTTTTTTCAAAAAAC